>CANYCX010428490.1:0-21348 GCA_948193385.1 Breynia disticha f. nivosa
AGCAATCACTATTTACAATGTCAAATATCTATCCTTAGACTGAAAATCACTATGTCTTATATTGTGATTTTTAATTTATTTTGACATACATCTAACGTGACCATAAAAGGTTGACAAGTCTAGGTATGGTTGGGTATGCTAAGGATCACAAGTAAAATTAGGAGTGAAGTGAAGGGATTGACCCTCTCATGAAAATGAGAGTAGATATCAGTGGTCGCTTAATAGACATGCCTGAATGAAATGATTAGGTCATTTATTCAAACTTACCAATTTTTCCATAAAGATCAAGAAAATGATTTAGCACTAAATAAGGGTATTTGAGACATGCCTTATGCTAATCATGATATCAAAGGTCTAGGGATAATTTTGAATTGTAGTATGACTATTGACACTGCTCATTAGCTGTTTAATTTTGGGTGATCATAGTGTCTTACTAGAGACCACCTATGATTATGAATTATTAAATTCAAAACCTTTATTAAATTGTCTTACAGATCGTACATGGATAACGAGTTCGAGCCGAATCGGGCATTTGAGCCAATTTTGGCAATTGGGCCAAATATGGATGTAAAACACAATTTGCCATATCTTACATGATTTTTAGATAATTATTATTAATTAAACATGATGTCTTAAATTAAGAAATGTAAGAGGATAAAGTGGAGAAAAATAAGCAAGCTTTGTCTTAAATTAAGACAACACAATATAAGATGAAATGAAAGAATTTTTCTTTTATTTATCTTATACATACACAGAAATAGGAGAGAGAAATAAGAGAGTTGATATTTAATTAATCACTTAACATAATCCTAATTCAATTAGTATTATTGGTTAAGCAATTTAATTGAACAAAACTCTTCCTTTTTAAAATAACTAACCCCAGTCTTTTAAACACATAAGAAGACGTCCTCTCCTCCTCTTTTTGATTCCCTATTATCGTGAACAACATACCAAGAATCAAGAAGGTGATTCTTGAGGATTTCCTCCAAGATTTTGTGAGATCAAGGGGCTAACTATAAGGTTTAGTCATTGTCGTTCCATCTGACTCACAAATCGTTCACCCGATTGACTTATATAGAGGAGATCCGTATATACCCTAGTGCTAGTACACATTTTGTTGATTCGTGTGTTACTTTCATAGAGGAACTACATGTGTAGTTGTTGGAAAGGTGTCACAAAGATTTCTTGAAAGTATTTCGAGCTAATAGTTACTATTTTGGTGCACACATATTCGACCAAAGCAAAGGAACAAGGTATGCATGTTTCGTTCATTAAAGTTTTAATTTTTGTTTAGCTAGTTTAGACATTATGGTCATGAATGATGTTAAACACATTTTGTTGAGTTCTTGGACTGTTTTTTATGTATTATTGTTGTTTATTTCTTTTTCCATAAGTTATTAGACACATATAAAACCTAACATCTATATCCCCGCAGGGAATCCCCATCCTCATCCCTATTAAGGTCCATACTGAGTGTCCCTATCCCTATCCCAATTGGGATCCCTGTTAGGAAATGCCTGTCTCTGTCATTTAATACTCATATCGACACTCGTTAATATATATTGATTATATATTTATATTACATATATGTTATAATTATATATATAATTACTATATTTTTAAATATTTATTTTAAGTATTACAATTTAAATTATATTTTTCTTTGTATATTTGTTTCAAAAAAAATTATATTAAAGAAAGTACGAGGATCCTTTTAGGGATCCTCGATAAGCTTTGGGGGCGAGGATGATATCCAAAATATATCTCGACAGAGATGAGGGTGGGGCTACGTTTATGGTTTTGAGGATGGGGACAGGGAAAGGGTCCCTAGAGATCCCATCATCATTGCCATCTCTAATTGCCAGTCAATCTAAGATCAACCAAATCAGTATCCTTAGGATCATACATTGATGGATGGTATAAGGGGATGGTGTTGCATTGTTGCACTGCATGCACCGTTATGTATGTATTTTTATGAAGCCAACCAATTGATGTAGTTTGTCTCCTAATGAATCACATGGATACGAAGGCATAATAGAAGTTGGGCACATTAATAGTGCTTACACATCAAACATCACTAAAGTAGTTAGGATTAAATATAGTGAGGACACCTCACTCACATGTTTACCTTGCGTTGAACCATTGAAATTTGAGCACTGGGAGAATATACAAATGGTCCACAAGGTGAATGGATAATCTAAACTAATTAATTATAACTAGGGCGACCAACAAGCCCTAACTAAATTGATAGCTCAGCAACATTTCTCATATGGATCCTTATCCACTATAGACGAGCTCACTGACTTTATTAGGTATCCTTCAACCTTTCCACCACAAGCTATACATTCCTATGCTCATCTATAGTCGTCTTTTTCTAGTTTTTAGGAATTCTTTCATGATCCAAAGTAGTCTATCATGTATAGACACCACATTGACTTTTTCACTTTTAGAGATGATTGAGGTAGAGCAGAAGGCAATATAGGAACATGTTGGATAATCATCCAACTATCATTTTTCTAGTTCATCTATTAAAACTATAGCTAATCCCTCTACGGTTGTCCCATGGGCTAAATAGTACAAATTGTCATTGTTGCCAATTATAGTCTTAGGAGCTTCCACTTTCAACTCCACAACTACCATCTAGAGCTCTTGTCTTTCTTGAATTGCATTTAATCAACATGATTAATTTTAAAGAATGATCCTATCGATGGAAATAGGAATGAAAAGTTATTAATTACTCTTGCCTAGAAATAGAATAGAGTAATAAAGTAGTGGTAACCAAATCACTTAATTAACTTATATAATTAGGTGAACTTAATTAGAGGAATTGAATATCTTGTAATGCCTTAGCTTGTATTTTCATTTATTTACAAGATATTGGTTCCAATCTATACTTGTTATTGACTGTCCATGGTAGGCGTGTTGTGCTCTATTTTGGACAAGGGAAGTTCCACAGAAGGTAGAGCACTTTCCACAGTGTTCATGTGGTCAACATGGGCCGTGTTGTCCTACAACACGACCATGTTGCACTGTAAGGCTGTATAAATTCCAAAATTTAAGCAGGAGCTATCATTTTTCATAGAAACTTAACCCAATAGAGGAAACCTTGTAAACCAACAAAACACTCTAAAAAACCTCTCATAAGTAACCAAAAACCTCCACAAACAAAACTCTATAACCTTGGATCTTCATTATCATAGAAAAGAAGGAAATCTATAAAAAGGAATAGAAGGAAGAAGAAGGTAAGTAAAACTTATAAAATCTCAAATTTATACTCATATTTTTATATAGATTCTATGAGAAATTGATATGAGGATAAAAAGAGAGAAATGGATAGATTGAATAAGAGGAAAGAATTCAATTTCATGCATACATATATTATATAGAGTTATACATAATTTATATTATATTATATAGAAAATTATTGTTTGATATAGGAAAATTATCTAGACAATAATACCAGAATCAAGGTCTAAGGAACTCTGATTATTCTAGCTGAACAAGTGAGTAATCTAACTCACACTGATATAACATGTTAATAGTAATACATGATTGAATATGATATATGTTGATTGATACAGAACTGATTCATAGTTTATATATGTTCGATATGTATAAATCTTTAAATATGACAAGTGTTGATTGATTGGAGGACAATTGTAGATGTGTTGGGAAAATTGGGGATGTGTGAAAATGTAAATGTAATGGAAAACACGTAGATGAGTGGGAAATTATAAATGTGTTGGAATACAGATATGTGTGGATGAAATTACAAATGATATACAAGACAAATGAAAAAAATAAATATGAATGATTGCATATTTTATATGATAGATGTTATATGAATGAACATAGGTTTCATGTTCAAATAATTTTTAATTGTATATGAATTATTATTCAAATTGTTTATAGATTACTCAATGAGTTTTGTAGCTCATAAAAATGTGCATTTTGCTTCAGCATCGGTAAAGACAGATAGGAGAAGTTAGAGATTAATCCTTCAAATTGGATTGTTGAAAGCTCGGACAACTTATATTTCTCCCTTAGACATTTATACATATATGTTGTGCCCGTACTGGTCAGCATGTGCTTGTGCCAGACAACTTTTCTTTATTGTAAAGAGCATGACAGTCGTGCTTGTTGGCACGCCCGTGGTCACTGGAAAATTTTTGAGCTAAAATGGGTAGAATTAAAAGACATAATTTATAGATATTAAATGGGAATGATTTCCCTACTTCACAATGTACCTAAAACACACTAAATAACGATTACTTATGCATTAACTACCTTGGTACGTGTTTTAGTTATGCTTACTAGGTATTTAGTTACTAACGTGCATGTGTTTGTTTTGTGTTGAATGTTCGGAGCAACAGTATCTAGTTGATAGGACTTCTCCATTTTTTTAGTAGTGCTAGAATGGTGATACTCTCAAGAAGGTCGAGGCTCCTAGCTTTTTGGGTTTAGCATTTTTTTGTAAATCTATACATGCATAGTATAGATATGGTTTACACACTTTTTGATTTTGTAAACTGCTTTCATTACTTTTGAATTACAGTGCATATTTTGTATTCGACCAGCATTGTCATTCTTTAAATGGTTTCACTCTATTTTCCATTTTACTCTCTTGAATTATGATTCTTTTATAAAAAGAAAAAAATGGGTCCCAAATTTAAGTTTTATTTGAAAATGTGATCTGTAAATTTGGGTTCACATTTAATGGAAACTATGCCAAAAATTGTTTTCATTGAATCATATTTTTAGAAAAACTAAAGGGTTAGAAATTTGATTTATATAGGATAAAGCCTATTAATGACGTATTGCATGAGACCCCTGAGTTCCGAGAGTCATTGCAAGGGCAGGGATCTACCCTAGTGCCTAATGAGCAACCCGAACAAACTACCATACCACCCTTCCACCCTGCGTATGCTCATTCCTTTGAGATGATGCAATGGATGATGATAGGACCCGGGGGTCAACAAGGGATGAACATTGATCACAACTTTAGAGAAGTGCGTAAGCAAGGCGCTAAGTCTTTTGAGTGCACTACTGATCAGTGGAGGCAGAGTACTGGATTAATCACACTGAGCATATTCTCAACCGCATGTTGTTCACTCCGAAGAAAAAGTTGAGGCACACCATCTCACTAATGGAGAAGGGCGCCTGGAATTGGTGGGAAGCAATTTTGAGAAGGCAAAATGACCCTCCTACTCTCACTTAGGGAGACTTCCAACGAGAGTTTGATGATAAATACACACCCCCACTTTACCAAATAAAGAAGAAGATTGAGTTCCTTGAGCTCAAAAAAAGAGATGAATGGACAGAGTATGAGGTACAGTTCATGATGCTCTCTCGTTATGTGCCAGAGGAGGCTACCACCGATCAGAAGAAGAGGGATAGGTTTGAATGGAGTTATAGTTTAATATCCATACTTGTATTTTCATGTAGTAACCCAGCTATCAGACTTTACTGAAGACTGCCATTAGGGCAAATGAGCTATTGATCAAGGAGGGCTAGAGGGCAGTCAAGAGGCAGAAGGTATCTGGTTGTTTTAGTTTTCCTGAGGGATGTCAAATAGTTAATTTTTTACCATCCCGCAGTATAGGCGGGGGTAGCAGGCACACTAGGGGAGGATCAGGGAGTGGGATGAGCCATTCCAATAGTCCCTCTGCTCTTCAGTACCGTAGAGTCGGCATCATTGTAGGCGGGATACCCATCCTCTCTGTTATAATTGCAATAAATCAGGTCACTTTGCCCTGGATTGTACAGAATGTGGGGAGCTACTAAGAGGAGGTATCTTCATACAGAATAGTGTCAGAGATAAACGAGTAGCTACCATGAACGACAAGAGACCGAGAGAAGGATGGACAGAGACCGAGAGAAGGATGGACGAGCAACAGGTATCACCTCTAGAGGCAAAGAAGCCTCAAAGTTAGCGGCTCCACCTTATGCTCGTGTCTATCCTATGACACGAGATGAGGCAGCAACCAATCTGACATTACCACAAGTACAGTTTGGATCTTCACACATGACACTTTGGTGTTGATTGGCCTGGGATCTACATGTTTCTTTGTTAGCGAGTCAGTGGTAGAGCAGGTTAGGGATAGCATAGAGCTCTTAGGTTATGTGGTCATAGTTTTTATTCTAGTTAGAGGGACAGTGATGGTGAGGCACATGATGAGGAACTTTGAGCTAAAAATTAATGAGTCAGAGTATGTGGCAGACTTAATTATTTTGAGGATAATGGAGTTTGGGATTATATTGGTGATGGATTAGCTATATGAAAATAGGGTTGTGGTAGAGTGTTTTACAAAGAAAGTGGCAGTAGAGGTTGATGGTAGACTCTTTTACAAAGAAAGTGGCAGTAAAGGTTGATGGTAAGAGGAGGGTAGTGTTAATAGGTGAGTAGAAGGTCATACCTTCCTACTTGGTTTCGGCAACAATGGTCGCACGATTAATAAGAGAAGGGTGTGAAGCCTTCTTGGGATGCGTCATGTATTTGAATAAGGCGAAGTTAGAGGTAAGAGAATGGAGGTAGTGAAGGACTACCTCGAGGTATTTTGAATGAGTTTTCAAGACTGCCACCTTATTAAAGATTAATTAATCAGTTGAAGATTTTGAGATAGAGACGGTGCTAGGAGGAGCTCCAATGTCTGTGGTGCCATATAGAATGGCAGCATAGAGCTGTAGAAATTGAAGAGGCAATAGAGGCTATCGTTAATTGAATAAGGTGATGGTAAAGAATAAGTATCCCTTACCACGAATCGATGAATTAATTATCAGTTGAAGGGAGCGACAATTTTCTCCAATATTGATTTATGATCTGGTATTGGTAGTTGAGGGTGGAGTAGAATTCCATTCCTAAGACAGTGTTCAGGACTGAATATGGCCACTTTGAGTTTACGGTGATGCCATTCAGGCTAAGTAACGCATCGGCAGCCTTCATGGCTTTAATGAACAAGTTGTTTTGGCCATACTTGGATTAGTTTATGGTGGTCTTTATAGACGGTGTCTTGGTTTACTCGAGAGATATAGGAAGCATTAGGGAGATCTCCGAGTGGTATTGGAGTTGTTGAAAGAGAAGAAGTTGTATGCTAAGTTTGATAAGTGCAAATTTTGGATGAGAGATGTAGTCTTCTTAGGCTACGTGATTTTGGCAGAGGGAGTCAACCCATATCTAAGCAAGATTAAAGCGGTGCAAGAGTGGGGCTCCTAGAAACATGACAGAGGTGCGTAGTTTCCTGGGTTGGCAGGATACTACTAGAGGTTCATTAAAGATTTTTCAAGGTTGGCAAGGCCAATGGCCGACCTACTAAGAAGAATGCTCTATTCATTTGGAATGAATAATGTTAGGAGAGCTTTTAGGAGTTGAAAAAGAGATTGGTAGAGGCTCTAGTTCTTATCTTACCGACCAGGGTGGTGGATTCGTAGTGTACACAGATGCGTCTAAGGCAAGCTTAGGCAGAGTTCTTATGTAGAATGGGCGGGTGAATGCCTATTCGTCTTGATAGCTGTAAGCACATGAAGCTAACTATCCTACCCACGATCTAGAGTTGGCTACGATCATTCATGCCTCAAAAGTTTGGAGACATTATTTGCATGGTGAGACTTTCTAGATTTCCACTGAGCATAAGAGTCTCAAGTACATTACTACTCGTTGGCAATTGAACTTGAGATAGTGGAGGTTGATTGAGGTACTAAAGGATTACGACTGCATAATTAAGTCTCATTCGGGCAAGAAAAATGTGGTCGTCGATGCTTAAAGCTAGAAGGGGAGAGAGGATGAGGATTTAGTGACTCACAGGGTAAAGTCCTTATTTACATTATGGGAGTTGAGGTTATAATTAGACATGATTATGGGGGAGCTGTTGGTTAACATATGTGTGAGACCCCGTATGAGAGAGTTGATTATAGAGAGGCAAAAGGAAGACGAGTACTTAATGAATATCAAAAAGAAAGTGGAAAACGGAAGGTGAGTACAACCCATCAGTTGGATGATGATAGAGTGTTATACTATCGGGATGTATGTGTGTTCCTGACATAGCAGACCTTAAAGAGAACCTTATAGGGGAGGTGCATTCCTCACCCTACTCAGTACATCCTGGTAGCACAAACATGTATCGTGACATGAGAGACATGTACTGGTGGGTGAACATGAAGTGCGAGATTGTAGAAATTGTAGCTCAATGTCTGCCTTGCCAACAAATCAAGGCGAAACATCAAGCCCTAGATGGGAAATTAAGGCCTGATAGGGCTATTTAGACACATTCATTCCATGTAGTTTATGATTATTTTTTCTATATTTTGATAGAAAAATAACAATTATAAAAGCTTCTGATCAAATATGGTTTTATTTAGGTGCGATCAAGAATGCAGAAATCGCGCTAGGATATTAATGGAAATGATAAGGTATGAAATGGGAACATTTCGTAGAATAAATTCAAGAAGATTTGAGCTTGGTTAGGGGCATCATTTGTGGCCGCAAAGCTTGTCATGACCATGCCATTGCAAGTCTTGAAAGGTTAGAACAAAAGAAGAATGTTTGAAGCTTGTAAGCAATAATTTTAAAGCCAAAATTGCAATTCACATTCATGACTTGCATTAATCACAAATGAAGGTGCAAACTAGGCCAAATGTGACATATATGGAAGGAAGTACAACCAACAAATTATATTCACAAACGTGACTATTTGGGCATCACATTTGGAGCTTGGAGAATGTCATTCGTGACGCTTAAAATGAAGAGGAAATATGATCAAAAAAGGGATCACGTTCGTGATCATTTGTGCATCACGAATGGAAGCCAAAATGTGACTCATTTGGAAGGGAATTCGACCAGAAAATTGTCAGAAACGTGATTAAAGTTGACCAAGAATTGCAGTTCCAAATGTGACTCAAATTGGAAGCAAATCAACCAATAAAACGAGTCAAGATCGTGACCAACTGTGAACCATATTTGAAGACTTGAAAATGGGCATTCGTGAATCTAAGATTGGCATCTTAAAATGTCTAGAAGATCCATCACGAACATGATGAAAATAAACCACGAATGGAGCTTTAAGAGGGCCTCAAATGTGACTAAATTGTGAAGAGTTTGGCCAATAAATTTTTGTCATGAACGTGCCACGAATAGGGATGATGAAGTGCATTTGTCACACTTGAAATGGCAGCAAGTTTTGGGAAGAATCACACCACGAATGTGGCTAATTTTTACCACGAATGGAGCATGAAAGTGGCAAGCGTGGCATGTGATGTAGCTTGCAGTTTTTGGAAGAATGTTGGTCAAGAACGTGACCAACATGAATCACATTTTATGGATGGTTGAGGGCATTCATGACACACTTAATATGGGCCAAAATGTCCCTAAATTTTCTGGTTAATTTGGGGCATTTAGGACAATTCACAGGGGCTAAAAGGGAGACTATAAAATGGGTTGTGCGTAGGGTTTTATGGGGCCTTTTGGCAGGGCATTTAGGAGGAGAAAAGGAGAGCATTCAAGGGTTATATTTTCCTTCTTTCTTTATGGTTATGTCTTCTTTATTTCTCTTTTCTATATTTTTATTGTTATCCATGCTAGGCTAAACATTTGGTTGGGTTTTCTCAAGATGTAAATAGACTAGTTACTTGGGTTGCTTGTTGGATTTTGAGGTTTATGCTTAATGATATATCTTTGTTAGAATGAATATCTATTTGAATACATTAATGGATGAATGATAGGGTACACATATTGCTATTGATTGCTTAAAATGTACATGTTACGTTGTGATAGAAAGACCGATGTAATTAGTTAAATTGTGTAAATAATCCATTGTAGTGACAGGCTAGGGTTGTATTGCATTAAATCTTAATTAATAGACTGCTAGCTTAGGACATTCAATTGCAATTTATGTATCATTCAATTTTAGTAATGTTATCTCGAAGTTGCAAAAGCCTAGGGATAAGAAGGCTAATCAAATAGTGTTAGCGCTCAATTGGATAGAAATATACCAATTGACCGTAATATGTTTGATGAAATGCCTATTGATTAATGGCCTTTCTAAGTTTAATGTATCACGAAAGAAGAACATTATCTAGACTTACAAACACAATTTTGAACATCCCGAAAGGGAATCTTGATTGACGATAGTGCGAGAACACCATCATTAACCTCAATCTAATTAAGTAACCAAGTGTAGGTATATTGAAGTCTAGGAAAACCTGGTGCCTTTAATTATAATTTTTAGTTCAATTTTGCTTATTTGCATCTAGAATTTAGGAAATCAATCACAGAAACCCATTTATGTTTAGTGCTTACTTTTGTTTATTTTTATGCACCAAATCAATATAGATACTCGTTCCTCGTGAGATTCGATCTCAGGAGGCATACTTCCATGGTAAAACTACACTGATCTAGTGAGCTTGTTAGACACCAGTCAAGTTTTTGGCACCGTTGTCGAGGACTGACTTATTATTTTGATTTAGTGCTTATTTGTTTTACTAACCTTTTTCCTTATTGTTAGTTTTATCTTTTTGTAGGTTTATATTTTGTTTATGCTCCTTTGAGGTCACAATCATCCGAAAGAACTTATTCATTTTTATCCAGAAATTGAAAGGGTAATTTCTGCAGAAACAGTTAAGAATTGAAGGATGAAACCACAACTAGGTTATGATGAGGGGATCTTTGCACTGTGCGTAGAGTCGCCAATGAAATGGATGTGGATCTCATGTTGTTAAAATGAAATGGAAATGGTAATGGGAATGGTCATGGTGTTGATAATGGGGCAGATGGAAGACAAGCTCTGCCGCCTCAATGAGGTATTGGAAATCCCCCTATAGGTGTTTTACGTGATATTCAGAGGCTGATAATTGGTGTGTCTCCATCTTGTATAGTGATGAGCCTGGCAGTTAAGAATTACGAGTTGAAGGGGGTTCACTAGGGGTTAGCCCTTCTCACTCAATTTTTCAACAAGGGGTTGTCCTTGGCTAATTAATCATATATGGATACCGCGTCCTAGGGCTATGTGAAAGATAAGACCGCCGACGAGGCATGGGATATTTTTGAATTGGTGACCAACAACACTCCAAATATGGTCGTTAGAGGGAGAAAAGGGGCTCATGTGAGTCAAGTGTCTTACTACACTCCAAATTTGAATTCGAAGATTAAGGAGCTTACTAAGTGTGTGAAGACTATAATAAGAGAGAAGGTGGCTCGAGTTGAGAACCACTGTGGTATTTGAGGAGGTTGGGATCATGTAGAGGATGTTTGCGGGTATGGATTTGAAATGAACCAGGAGGTGTTGAGGAAGCTAATTTTGTTGGTGGTGGAAAACCATCAAAACCAAATGATCCCTATTCCACCTATAACTCGGGATGGAAGAATCATCCTAACTTTGGATGGAGGAACAATTCCAAATACCAAGCTCTACCACAACCAAACACATACACACCTCCCAAACCAAACACTTATCCCTCTTACCCATTCCAACTGAGAGACCAACCAAACTTCCTAAGACCTCCACCTTAAGGACCCACATATCCACTACCACCACCATAAAACCCAAACAATCCAACCTCTTCAACCAATCACCAAGAGCCCAAACCAAATTTGGAAGAGATGCTCATAAAAGCTCTTGAGAAGATGGATCAATTCATGGATGCCTAAACTACCACCAACCAATACTTTGAGAACTTTATGCAAGCTGAAACCTACATCAATAAGTCTACTTTGGCTACTTAACCAATCTTAAAAGATAAGACAATTGAGAGGGAGCTGGATGAGCAACATGGGCAAGTTGGCTATAGGGTTAAGAAGGATGGCGAGAATAAAAATGACGAGAGTCAGGAAGATGAGACTAGATGAGGTAATGACTTGGATATGAAGGAACCTAAGGTTGAGAAGTGGACTCATGCCAAAAAGAGTAGGCAAATATTAGAGGAGAAGATCAGTTTTATGCCTGCTCCACCTTTTCCTCAAGAAATTAAGGCTACTCCCAAGACACTGAATTTTTGAAGTGTTTGGAATGGATAAAGCAAGCTCACTTCAAGATACCATTTCTCGAGGCCATCTCTCATATGCTTAAGTATGCTAAGTTCATTAAGTCGATACTTTTGACTAAGAAGAAATTAGAGGAGTATGTTTTGGTGCCATTGAGTGAGGAGTTAGTGCCATAATTGAAAAAAATTCCTCCAAAGTTGAGGGATCTAGGGAGTTTTAGGATTCTTATCTCCAGTGGAACATTGGACATTGATAAGGCATTATGCGACATAGGGGCATCAATCAACCTCATGCCTCTATCATTATATGAGAAACTCTATTTGGGAAAGCTTCAACATGCACCACTTATTTGTAACTAGCGAATCTGTGTATTAAGTATCCAGAAGGGAAGACTGAGTATGTATTGATTCGAGTTGGGAAATTTTATTTGTCCCCTGACTTCTTTATGCTAGATATGGAGAGAGGGTTCGACTTACCAATCATACTTGGGAGGTCATTCTTAGCCACAGGAAGAACAATGACTAATTTGTAAGAAGGGAAACTGACACTTCAAGTGGGGACTGAGACTCAAGACTTTGATCTCTATCAAGTAATTAAGTGTCTGAAGATAGAGGAGGAAGTATTTCAAGTAGAGATGTTATATGATGTGGTTAATGGGGAGAAAAAATGTAAGGAGCCCATTCTTGGCAAGAAGAAGTGTCATGGAAAAATAAGGAAGGGATTGGCAAAAAAGCAAATGTAGGGGTGTAGAAAATGAAGAAGATTAAACACTTGTTTCCAGGGCCATTCAAGGATGAAAAGGTGAAGAACTCCACTCCAACCTTTGCCAAATAAGTACTGTTGAGGATGACTAAAGACACATGGGAACCTTTGCTTAGAGCATGAGGAGAGCCAACTGTCCAGTATTAGAACCAGAGACCATGTCAGACACAGTACCAACAATCATTCTAGACATTATGCCAGAGGCCATACCAGAGACAAAGATGATGTGACCGTCTGAAAAGACATTAAACTACCCATGTCTACAATGACGTAAAACTATGTCAATAAGCTTTCTTTCATTTATTTTATCGTTTAGTTGCATCCATGGTTATATTATTTCTTTTTATTGATTTCTTTTCTTTTCAATGTGTATGCATTAATCATCTATAAGCATGTTTCCAATTACGTCTTGCATTTTTCTTATTTTTAATTCTTTTTGTTGCCTTTTTGTTAAGGAAGTGTAAATGAATGAATGCCAAAGCCAAGGATGAAACCTTATGAATGGAAACAACAAGTGACTAACCGAGAGAAGCTTTCTCTTTCCCTTTCCCTCTACTTTACATTCTAGTTATTCAATGCTGATATTTGTCCTCAATATTCTTTGAATGTATGCTTCATTGTGAAATTGAGGACAATGTCGAGCTTAAGTGTGGGGGAGGGATTTATGATTGTGTTTTCCATTATTTTATGGTTGGGATAGTTGTGTGTGCTCGAAGTGTTCGAAAAGTGCAAAAAAATTGTCCTTTTGTGACCAAAATTTTTCAAATCCACTGAAATTTTTGTACTTTCACTATACTCTAGGTGTATAATGTGTTATATCTAACTTTGAGTGATTGAGGTACATTTTTTTAGAAGATTATGGGAAAAGAAACTTATATATAATGTTAAGTGTAGGTGCATGACACGATTGAGGACTTTGAACTTAGTCTTGCAAAGTTACGATGGGATAGCTTGAATGGTCGAGCAGAATAGTTCTCAAGTTCGATTGAGGAGGTATAAACGGTTGATTTTTATTAGCATGGGTATTGAGTACGTTTAATGCATAAAGAATTGATGAGATTTTGGCCTATAAAAGAAAAACAATGTGTGAATGTTTAGAAGTTCTAAAAAATTTGATTGAAAGGTATTCAAATGGCCGGGAGTGCAAGCCAAAAGATTGTCACTTTTGCTAATGCTAGACACCCAAAGAAAATGAAAGTTTCCGAATGAGCGGGAGTGCGCGGCAAAATCAGGTCACTTTCACGTTTTCTAGGAATGAAAGCGAAAAGAAAAGAGCACAAAAGAAAAAAAGGCAAAGGAAAGCATTGAATGTTGAAAAGAGTATAAAAGGCCAAGATTTTGTTGTTCTTTGTGTTATAGATCGTATGAAGGTACTTTATGCTAATAAGCGCATTGACATAGGGATACCACCGAGCATGAGGATTTTGACCATAGACTATTCGAGTCCCAAAATAGCTTGCTTGGGCAAGTTTGGGTATCAATAACACTTAGTTGTTCCATGTGAAACCTCGCCATTATGTACTAGGGACTTTGAACATGATTGAAACCAATTAATGCATTTCGATTGAACTCTTAACGCCTATGTCCACCTATTTTTTCTCGAGAAGAGCAAAAGAGTAAGTGTCGGGGAGTTTGATAGGGCTATCCATACACAATCATTCTAGGGAACTGAAATTTTAAAACTCAAATATCCCCAAATTTGCGACCCATTTAAATAATATAAGAAATAAGATAGAAAAGATAAACTCAAGCTTTAATATAGATAAAACACATATTTAGATATACCCCGATCTCAGGCCTAAATCCATGTTAGGCTATCATTTGGTTGGGTTTTCCTAAGATGTAAATAGACTAGATACTTGGGTTGCTTGTTGGAATTTGAGGTTTATGTTTAATGATATGTCTTTGCTAGAATGAATGTCTATTTGATTGTGTTAATGGATGAATGATAGGGTCTACATGTTGTTATTGATTGCTTGAAATGTACATGTTGTGTTGTGATAGAAAGAACGATGTAATTATTTAATCATCCCTCATGAGCACAGGTAGTGGTCATGGCCGTTCTGTCTGGTGATTTTCCAAATGTTTCCTAAATCGATCTGATTTGATCCGAATAAATGTTGTTTTAGTTTTATTTTAAATCCTACAATTTCCAGGAGGTTACAAGAAGTTTGTAAGAAAAAATTATAAAAAATGTACCATCATCTAGCACTGTTGGCAGTACATGATCGACCCCTCTGTGTGTAAGGTCATGACAGATGATTTGCCTTTTGTTTTGGTGACTTGGTTTGATACTCTGGGAAACCCCAATACACCATCCATATGTCCCAAGTCGGTGAATTAATCCACTTGGGTAGGCGCTTTCCTATACACGTCTTTTGAATAATGTCGCCATATCAACGACCAACCTACTTTTCTCACTGTTCTTTCACTTCATCATTTGACATTGCCGAATTCGTGGGGTCCCAAGTGAAATTTTGCTAAAAATAAACTTCTTAGGAAATGAAAAAAATATTCATTAAATTAAAAAATTAAATATTTGTACCTTCCATGCTTCATACCATCAGTCTTTTGATTCTCTGCCAGCCTTTCTAAATTTGGGGACTAATGGACCGATTGATGAAGTAATAATCTATGTAAAGTAACAACTAATTTTAGAGTGAGACTCCAGTCTAAAAGATTTTATATAATTATTTAAGAGAAAAATAACTTACTTAATAATGAAATATATATAAAGGAAATTAGAAATTACTTAGTTGCCATCAGCCAGACGAGTCAAATGAAAATGGCAATTGGATCAAAACCTCATGACTATCCTATGGTCGAGGAAACTAAAGTGGACACCTCATTATCATGCCGTGGAGATTGAGGCCCTGAGTGAGCGGTAGGGTGGAGCTGAGGCAAGCCTGGTAAGGTAAACTCATTGCTAGTGTGTCTATGTTGAAGTCCTCATCAGACATATTGAAGTTCAGCGCAATAGATGCCGTGGTCGAAAGCTACTGTACCTGTCCATGTAAGAAAGGCGGAGTGGCAAGATGGGCTGACAGTTGCACGTGTGATGGTGCCAGAAAAAAGTTAGAAGGTCTGGGAGAGGTGTGAGGAGCTATCGGTGGCATGTGAGATGGTGACGGCAAAGCCTGAAAACAGTAAAGAGAGAAGAGGGGTCGTCAGTGGCCATATGACGGTGCCAGGTCAAGTTGCAACCCCTGTGGAGGTACAGAGGTATTCGGTCCTCGTTAGGGACAAGCACCCTATCTACCATGACTAACTGCTCTATGTCCAGACATACTAGAAAAAATTGGAAATAATTTTAATTTTTATTCGAAGTCCCTAGACAACGAAATTAATTATCGTTATGTAAAATTATAATTTAGTTCTTAAATATCAAATATTACTAAAACACCGTACATAATAAAAAATTACAAGTTGCATGTAAATAAGTCACAATCCATTAAAAATTATCTAATTTGAAACAACAACAATTAAATAATTAGACAACAGTTATAATAATAATGACTGTCATGTAAATTAAGAAAACTATAATGTAAAGTAAGAAAACTTTCTTTAGCTATATGCTACCTTAAACCAAAGAAATCTACTAAGTTTGAAGTGAATTTAAGGTAAAAATATGGAGGGAAGAGAAAATGGTGCATATATACAGGTGGAAACTGAGAATTTTAGTGCCCACATGGACGCTAATGACATGTTTAGAGTCCATATGGACACAATCTAATTTATGTCCATGTGGATGTAAATTTGTGCTCATGTGGCACAAACTACCGACCAATTTTACAAATAGCGTCCACGTGGCTGCAAATTTGTGCCCACGTGGCTCAAATTGGGGCAGCAATTTTCCAAATTGCATTCATATGGACGACAATTTGCATCCATGTGGGCAATAACATCCATGTGGGCGCTAATTTACATCCACATGGAGGCTAATTAACTTTTTTTATTTTTTTAATTGACATATTATTAATGTTAGAAAATCAGTCTTCATCATCTTCGGACGTATTTTCATCACTGTCAAATTCTTCTTCTGAAGTTATTGTTTCACTGCTTGAATTGTCTTCGGCATGCTCTATAACAATAATTGTTTCAGTTGGATCATGTCAAGGTGGAAGAATATTAACATCGTTAGGATCATATATGATGCGAGAAGTTCCTACATCTTGTTGGAAGGCTTCATGAATGACGATTCGACGATTGTTATTATCATGAATTTCATTGTCGAATTAGACGTGTGATTTAACCTTACGTACTTCCATCCAATTGAAATCAACAAGCCTGACTCTGGGATATTCGAGAAAATATACTTGCGTTGCATGGTGTGCAAAAATTTATCGATCTTTAGTCAACATTTTTTTTGTTTGTTGACATACATAACCTTACTCTGTGGATGTATATGGGTTCTTCTATAGTGATTCATATTAAATCATGTAAAGTTGAAGATAATAACAGGCTTCATTCTTGACAATACGTAATTAAGCTCAATTATTTCATCCAATACGTCGCAGTAATCCTCCTCCTCATTTCCAAAAGTTTTCACCATACACAAATGCCACTAAGTCTATCGCTCTTTTTATTGAATGTGTTTTGGTATGAAATCGATATCCATTAACCATGTATGAAGGATATGTGTGCATAATCCGTGTAGGTCCTCGCACTAATGCAATGATGTGATCCTCACTTGTGATGGTACTGTTGGCTTTTCTACATATTTGAAAGACTAAAGGCAATAGAAATCAAATCACAAACCACATAGAGCCAACCAAGATCACGCCAAAAATGAAATATATCATCATACATTGCTTAAAAACTAATAATAGTTAACCAAAGATCAATATTTAATGTAAAGAATCGATTTTTACCTCTTGTGGGTTTCGACCGTGTATGTATGTGCAAGAATAGAGTAAATACAGCCTCAGAATATACTGAGACTACCTTCAAGGCACGAGAAAGGACCCCAATCATTGCCCCTCTACAAAACTTACACACAGATCAAAAGAAAATGTACTAGCATGAAAGGTATTAGTGATTCACCTTATTTTAAAATTAAATTTGAACTCTTTCTTATCAAAATCCTATCTTGGCCAAAATCTTAGAGTTAGTTGGGATAGAATTTGACTCTTTCTTCTCTTCTTACAAAAGAAGATAAGACATTATCCATATCTCTACAGTTCTCTCTCTCACCTTGTCTTAATTTATGACAAGTATTATCCAACATCATCCAAGTCAATTTTGTCGTCTAAAAATTGCTTTTGTGCTTTCCAAAAATTGTTCTTTCATCTTTCAAGGCCTAATTACAAAAATTGGTCCAAATGCCCAATCCAGCCCAACAACAGGAATTTGGCCTAAGGTGAAATTCTAAAAATAATGGTAATGAATTTAATAATGAATTTAATATTGGTAATGAATTTAATAATTCATAAATCATAGGCGGTCTCTAGTAAGACACTATGGTCATCCAAAATTAAATAGGTGATGAGCAGTGTCAATAGCCCTACTACAATTCCAATTCTTCCATTGACCTCTGATATTATGATTTCCATAAAACATGTCTCTAACATTCTTATTTAGTGTTAAATCACTTTTCCAATCTCTATGACAAGATTGATAAGTTCAAATGAATGATCCAATCATTCCATTTTGGGTGCGGCCACACTCTTCTCAATCTTGCCTCACTAAAAAAACGCATTTGTGTTTTTTAGCGCCCAAAAGTTGGACGCTAAAATACTTGACGCAAAATTTTTTTAGCATGTCGATCCAAAATAAAAAATAATAATTTAAATTAGTTATTAAATTAAAAATATAAAAAAATTAAGTAGAATATTAAAATAAAATATAATATATAAAATGCGAAATCGTACAATGTATACACAAAGAATAAATTAATTATGTACTAAAAATCCTAATTGGAAAAAGAATATCAATCCTCAATTAAGTACTAATTAAATTAATTATATTTATATAAATTATAATTTACTCTCTAATTATTAAATATTACTAAATATCCTACATAATAAAAAAAATACTAGTTGCACGTGAATAAGTCATGATTCAATAAAAAACATCTAATTCACTAAAAATTATCTAATTCACAACAATAACAATTAAATAATTGGACAACAACTACAAAAATAAAGACTGTAATATAAAGTAGAAAACTTACTTTAGCTATATGTTCTCTTGATCAAAGAAATCTACTCAGTTTGAAGTGAATATGAGGTGAAAAAGGAGGCGAAAAGACAACATATGGCTTATGTAGGGGGTGGATTTTTAGCGTCCACATGGACACTAATTAGTGTCCACATTGACGCAAAATGAATTTTGTGCCCTCATGACACAAAATTGCCGCCCAATTATTTGGATTAGTGTTGAGTAATAAGGACTGCACTTGAGTGACTTCCCTCTAACTTCACACACATACCCTACAAAAAAAAGATTAGAAAACTTTTTGTTTTCTTTGATTCACTTAACTTGAATCAAGAACTTGTGTGTTTAATGACTCAAATCCGGTTAAGAGAGAGAGAGAGAGAGAGTATGGTCATGTTCCTTGAGCAAGAATCCCTAATTTGTGTATTTGGTGTAACCCTAATTTGACCTCAGAGTGATCTATTTACAGACCACAATTTAAGTCTAACTAGGTTAAGGTTTCGAGGAAGTTAAATGAGACTTATATTCTTTAGTTTTAGTTCAAGTAATAAACCAAAGAAAACTCATTCAACTAAAAGATCAATCAAAATTAATCTCTTATACATGAAGAGAAATAGGGAGGATACATTAGCAGGAGAGAGAAGGAGTTCCCTTTAATTTTGAACAAGCTTATTTAATTTTTCTTAACATAGGACAACCTCCTTATTTTCTCTCTCCTTGTCTTACTTTTAGACACAACATTATTCATGTCTTAATTAATTAATTCATGGATAATTCATTGTCTTAAATTTTCCTAATTAATTTTTCCATACATTTAATTGATAATTAAATCTCATAAAAATTCCCTGATTAATTTTGATCGAATATACTACATGCTAAACTTAGTAAAATATTTTTGCACAAAATTCTGCACTTTCTTAAAATATTTTTTTTAGAAATGACATATTCTTCGTTAAGTATCATGTATGTAATCCTATAAGCCCATTTGTCCTCGAGATTAACTTAGAAAGTAAAATAATTTTTATTTACCTTCAACAAGATAAATAAGAGTCCTAGTATGTGGAATTCAACAACTATTAATTTTTTTTGCGATTGAGAAATGTTTTCAAGACCAAAATGAAGTTTAAGGAGTTTCAGCGATTAAGGGAAGCATCTGGCGCAACAGTAAGACTGTTCTGAGGTTAAAACTTGAAACGAGGATTTTTTTGAGCCACTGGACCAGTACATGGTCGTGATCGTGCCCGTATTATCTTATGCCTCTGATTGTGTACTTGGTGGAATGCTTGTGTGAAGTTTCAGCGAGGTACACGTAAGTGTAATGGAGCCTTGACTGTGTAGTTCCTTTGCAAGGATGCATGGTTATTTATGCATCAATTTAAACAATACAAGGAGCCTCAAACCACTTCCCAACTCACACTTTACGCTTTGTATCTTCTTTCTTTTATCAACTTGGTCTTGTACTTAATCATAAGATTAATCTGGCATTGAACTCTCCTTATCTTTTATATTGTTTTCTTTAGTTTATTTTTTTTGTTTTGTTTTTTCCTTTATTAATTTATTCTTTTATTTTATCTTTCTTTTGTTTACATTAATTTAGGAGAATCGTGTTCATTTCGCTTAGATCGACGTGATGCCTGAACATTGAGTATGTGTTGTGCTTTTGCGAATGAGATAAATTACCCACTTCTTATTCATTTGTATAATATTGTTTGATTTTCTTTTGTACATTGAGGACAATGCACGGTTTAAGTGTTGAATAGGGATCGCATTTTATTGACCATTTATTAAGAAATTAATAGTGGGGTAATATTTTCAATTTTAAATGAACTTTTTGGAGTTTAGTTGATATGTGGTTGTTGTTTCATGAATTTAAATAACATTAATAATCAGAGAACATGAGTTGCAGGTTAATTCAGATGAGTAGATTTGATCATTTTTAAGGTTTGTCTGGTAAGATCTAGAATTATACTTGCAATTGAATATGTTGTTATTTGGTTTTCTCGGCTTCTAAATAATTTGGGAAGTGGAAACATATCAAGACAATTGAGAAAACAACCAAGATTCACGCCAAAATGTGTTTCAACAACATACTTTGCCTAAATATTGAAACTAGTTCGTAAAGATTGAGTCTTTAATGAAAATAAAACGTACCTTTCTTCTTCTGTGACGCCAATATTTAGAAGGTTCATTTTTAAATAAATGTTGAAAACGCCCTATATTTTTTTTTAAAAACACAAGTCGAAAGAAAAGTTCAATGATAACCTATTTTGTCGAAACATATAATACAAGTTGCCCATAAAATTTTGATTAGAAATGCAGAAGCCGTGAAATACACTTTCAATGATATGTAGATATAAATACATTCATGCTAATGTATGCATACATAGAAAACCAATCATAGGTTTAACACAACCAGGAGCCGACCTTCAGTATCGCACCGCTAGCCTCGCCTATCGCGT
>CANYCX010428859.1:0-12735 GCA_948193385.1 Breynia disticha f. nivosa
GGGTGCTTGTGCACAAAAATACGGGTAGTATATAATAAATGCTACACCGGGGCACAGTGGTAAAATGCCCGGTATGCAGACGTGTGTACGAGTGTGCCAACATTTATGGGCACTTAGTGTGCAAATTATGGGCGTTTAGTGCGCAAGAAAACTTATATGGATCCATTTTTATAACCACACACTCCCAGCCGATAAGACCCGTTTGTAAATGTTAGTAATTAAGGCAAAATGAGGGCGTACATTGAAACTATAACCGGGATCAGGGTTGATCATGTTCAGGAGTGCATTAGTGGCATGCATTTCCATTCATATTGTTGTTGCGTAAATGTACATGGTCACATGTGAATGGATGGAATGATGATGTACGGTTGTTCGGATATGTGAACGGTTGAGAGTAAAATCTGTTATATGAATATGGTATGCTTTGATGTGGTTATGGGATGCATGAGATCACTAATTTATAAAGCTTTGAAGAGTGATTACTAATGCTATTTTATGTGTAGTATTATCATATGGAAACTTGATTATATGTATATATACTGTATGGTTGAATTTGGTATCATTTGTGGGGTTTGTTTACTTGGAACTTGCTTGAAAATTTCTTGCAAATTGTGGTGTTTAATATGGTGTTTGATGTGGTATGTGATATGGTGATGAATGGAACCAAAATTGGCTAAGTGTGAGTGGCAGCATACCCGTCACGAACGTCACTGATACCAGTCACAATCGTGATTGGCCTTCTAGACAAATATGGTTGTTTGTTGATGATTTCTGAAGGTGAACCACGTTCGTGGTTGCCCTAACCACATTCGTGATCCATTTCTTTGCAGCAAGCCATTCTTTCACCGAATAATAGCCACGAAAGTGACTCATGTCAGTCATGATCGTGACTGCCATTTTGACCCTTGTTGATACAATTTCTGGGAGTCACGAACGTGACTGCCCGTCTGTGTTCAAAAGCTTAGATGAATGGTTTGTATCTAAATGTATCAAAATCTGTCCAAGTGTGTTCATTCATGTTCATATGCCACATTTTGATCATATGCTTGAGAATGTATCATGGTCATATATTAATTCTTTTAGCATGACTTCAAATGCTAAGTGACTCTTTTGTACGAATTGGTTGACTATATGTGTGATGATTTTGGTGGATTAATGATAGAAATGTGAAGGTGATTATGGGGTTTCACAAATCACGCGTTTAATGCCTGCCATATTTGGCAGGTACTTAAGCAGATTTTTGGACGAGAAGGTGTAGATTTCTTTGCTTGTTTTCGACTCATCTACAAAGAAACAAAGGATCGAGGTGGGCTGTGCATTAGGGCTAGGTTTGCTCATATCATACAAAAACTTTGTATTGAATATTTGATAGTGCATAAATGTATTTTGTGAGGTTATCATTGGAATGGGATCATTTAGGTTCCTTTTCTTTTGTAACCACAACTATTTTGTACACCTTGATCATTTTGGGATATTCCTTTCTCAAAATTTGTACAGTTTTATTTAAAGAAATGAAATGTAAATTTTTTCATCATATTTTTGAATTGTCATTTTTTAAAACTTATGATTTCCAAGTTCGAGTACCACTGAACAGGAAAGGAAAAATAAATATACGAACGAAAGTAGTAGTCGAATTTGGGGGTTACAAAAAGTGAGGTCCTAAATGGAATAATGAGCTTAAATGTTATTGGAATTAAGTAAAATGATCTTAGGATCATTTTTGGATTTCTTTGTGTTATGTGATCTATGTGATTGCTAATAGATCTATGTGATCTTTAGTCTGTGTGATCTGTTTATGTGCTTTCTTTGCCATTTGTTGTGTGCTATGAATGAAAGAAAGGAAAGCATGATACGAGCTGTGCTAAATGAGTGTAATTTCTGGGTGAAATTGGCAAGGAAATGGCCTCTATAAATAAAGGATCTAAGGTATATATTTTTGTGGGCTAACTTACCCTAAAACAAAAATCAAATGGGAATTTTCGAAGCTCAGCACGCCCTCGTGTTGACTAGCACGCCATCGTTCTTAAGGCCAATTTGACCAACACGTCTCGTGTTACTGGATTATCTAGAAAATAATGTGAGCACGACATCGTGCTCAAAACGACACGAGCCGTGTTACCTGGAAATGATGAAATTGAGCATAACACGTGTTTAATGAGCAACAACGTGTTGGCTGGAAATTTTACATGAGCACGACCCCCATGTTAATACAAAATTTCCCTGCACTTCATTTTATTACAATCTAATTATCATTAACTGAGTATATTTGTATACTCACCCCTTTTAATTGTTTTAAATGTTATTCAGATGTAGGTAGCTGCTTTCTAGACGAGATCTTTGCAGTGATTCAGGGTGTTGATTTGATACGATTGAGGTCTGGCTGCAGAGATCAGTTTTTATGTTTTAACTTGTACATATGTACATTTGTATATACACGCTAGTCTTTGTTTGAGTGTTTTCAAACTATTTGCTTCTGCTTGTAAACGATAATTTTTTGTTTGGAAATGATGGGCCGGTGTTTATAAAAGTGTGTATACATTTTCTCTCTCATTTTTAAATGAAAACATTTTTAAATGAAAGCCGTCGTCGTCACACCCTCGCCCAAGTATGGAATCCTCCACGAACCTGTTACAACACCAACAACCACAATAGAATAGGTGAGTATAAAAACTCAGTAAGTGGATACTCCTACGTCACTTACCTGTCTATATAAAGTCTAATACACTCGTTTATTCCATCACACACATTTAATTGTTTATTCTAATCGCGCACCTCTTTCTAAAATGTCCTAAAGGAAATATCCAGTCTACTTACTCGGGGTATCTTTTAGATTCTCCTACCACTTGCCATGACCCTGTAGCTTTCCTCAATACTTACCCTATATAGAAATCTACATAGGTATATTTAATTACATTAGTAATCACAACCCTAATGTCTCTTCCTCGTGGCAAGAGCCACCTACTCGACCCACTATAACATCTTTAATCTCCGCATTTCCTTTGCCTTCCTTATGTAAGTGTATGTATCTTCAGGTATAGGTGTACTTTCATACTGGATACTGTTAGATAATTAAGCCCCTTAATTTATGTCTCACTCATGCTCATGACTCGGTCATTCGGGTTTACGATCTCATTTCATTCATTATGTCAGGGGGTAGCATTACACAATTACATGTCTAATTCTTAAATCTTATATCCATTAGTGTGTCATTCTGTTTTCTTATATTGCTAACTAACTCCATCGGCTACACTCGTATTATTAATTCGACTTAATGCGATGTTAGCTATTTAAGTTTACGTTCAATTATTCACGAAAGATTTTACTCTTTTTCGTAAATCCTACTATATGATGATTGGGATGTTTGATTTGAGGTTCTGGTGTGTTATTTGTCTCATAATTGTTCTCTATTAGTTCCCTAACTTGACTCGGATTATGTGCCAACTCTAGGATGTATTATGGTAAGGTTTATAGGTGGAAATAGTCCTCTGGGCATGAATAGCATATGTTAATATCAAGCCTAACGTACATTATTCTTACTGGCAAAAACCAAAATTTCCATCAAATGGGTTAACGTATGTTAACCCTAATGTATGCATATGTTACTTCCCATAACGTACATTAATGCGTACATTAATGTACGTTATTCAGTTGCAGACACCATACAACAAGCATTCAAGTCCCACTCAACACTTAATAGTTAATCTAACCATTAACATCTTTCAACACACAATCTGTACATTCAAAGACACTCTGAAACCTCCTTACAAAAACTCTTCATTCTTAGCATCCACAAGATCTTATTAACATATCATATCACATCTGATGAAACCATAATTCACACCTAACCACATACACATAGGTAAATTGTTTATACACCACACCAAGATCTACATGCTAGCATACCCTGTTCTCACATAAGTCAATTCAATAATTTCATTTCCATGCAAGCAATAACCTTTTCATCATTTAGCATATAGACAATACTCATTCACAATTAATATTTTGTATGATAAGCTACACTCATGTAAACATATGCATAATTCATTACACATTCTCATATGATTCATTTCAAACACAACACCAGTATGCACATACCAACGTACCACATCCTTAAACAAGTCAATCAATTTCATTTTCATGCATTCAATCAAATTTTTAACACAAACACAACCCTTTCCACATTTTCCACGCATTCTACATTTTCAAACATTTCATTCATACAACACATATCATATCATATGATTAATCATAGTCTGCATACTCCACTTCAACATCTAAGTATCAACATATTACATTTGTAAATCTTTAACACTACCATTACATTTATCATACACTCAAGCAAAGTTGAACTTTTAATATGTAAGCACAACCTGTTCATTACCAATGCTAACATCTGAACACATAAGCACCACTTATTCACTTGATCAACTCATTCTATCTTCTCATAAGGTAACACACAATTGTTCACATCATTCACCCAAATATGTTCAATGTATATGCATTATGTAAATGGCATGTCCTGTTCATTCCTTTCATAATGTCATGTTTTCTCTCATAAAGGATTCTCTCTCTCTTTCCCTTGGTTATTCAACCAGTGTTCATACGCTTAGAATCACTTAGTCTTGTATGACACCTTCTTATTTCAGTATATGCAATTAGAATCACTCATTCTCACATTACCAATCATTATCTAAGAACATGTGATTAGAATCACTCACTCTTATATTTCCCTTGTCATTGTGAGTAGAATCCAATCACTCACACATGACACTTTCTCAATTTGGGTATATACATTTAACATCACTCACTTTTGCATTACCAATGTATCTAGACACATGTGATTATTATCACTCACTCTCATATTGCCCGTGTCACTGTGATTAGAATTGTTCACTCTCACATGACACTTTCTCATTCTAGGTATATGCAATTAGAATAAGTCACTCTCGTATTATCAATCTATCTAAGAACATATGATTAGAATCACTCACTCTCACATTTCTCGTGTCACTGTGATTAGAATCCACTCACTTTCACATGACTCTTTCTCATTTTGGATGTATACGATTAGAATCACTCACTCTCGCATTACCAATCTATCTAGGCACATGTGATTAGAATCACTCACTCTCACATTGCCATTACCTCATAAATCAATCAACAAAGCATCCACGTGATTAGAATCACTCACTCTCACGTGACACTTTTCCATCCATGACCTGTGTGATTAGAATCACTGAATCTCACATAGTTAATTTTGTTCACACTCTCATCCATAACAGGTGTGATTATAATTGCTTACTCTCACGTTGCTATTTTTATCCAAGTTGTTCAACCAATGGTTTTTCCTACACTCTCTTACTATACTCTCATCTCAACAATGCATGCATGCCACATACATGTATGTCATAAATGTACATATTGTATGGTCACATCTTTCTCACAAGCAAATATTCATCATTTCCATGCACACATTGCCTTTATTTTTTTAGCACCCTTGTATACCCATTTTAGTTCATAAAAATGTATTCGCTTCATATAATCAAGTCATTCAATATCAATCACACACATTAAGACATCATGAAAACCAATGATAAATAACATCAAGTTACTTATCGTATCATACACCTCAAGGTGTCATTACAATTAAATTTTATCTACCCAGACCCACAAAACAATACACATACTCATGTTCTCAACTCTACAATCAAAATCCTCAAGTATCCTCATTCAATATCTCAACACATTTGCATATCCATACTCAACCCAAAGAAATACATTCATATCATGCAATTAATTTTAAACATCATCAATTAAGCACATTACAACGTCATAGAACTCACTATAAGGCAATATACTTAACCATGCAAAAAATAGATATGGATAAGTATGTGAGGAGGTACACACTTACCTACAATCTAGGAGAGCCCCTTCAGCAGTAGCTCTGATTCTTTTTCAAGCTTCGATCCCTATAATTTTTGTTAAAACAACACTCAGATGTAAGAGTTTTGAATGCATTTTCATCATTCAAACACTAATTCCTCCTACCCTTCCATTTTCCCCTCTTTCCTAATCTAAATTCCTAATCCGATCGTTGTCTCTCTTACGATTCCATTTATTTGCTATGACATTCATTCTAAACAACAAAAGTTTCCTCATTAATACCTCTAATCTCATAAAATCCTTAATTTTACTAAAAATCCCAAATTCCTCAATCTTTCCTAAATCTCATAGTTTCATGTTTGATGGCTACACATATAGAAACTACCATGAAAACACATTTAAACCCTACCACTTTCACCTCACTTATAGCGCATTTCATCCAAGGTTTAGACATTTTACCTTTCTCCAAGTTTCCATCAAACCCTAGCTTGAAGGAAGATCTGATGAACGGAATGATTAAGTGTTTTGCTTCATAAATCTCTGTGTGAGTAGGAAGGTTTGGTGTTTGAAGTTTCGTAGAGTTTGGGGTAAGTTTTTGAGGGTTTGGAAGTGTTTTTGGCTCGTTTTGGGTTGTTTTTGTCGGTTAAATGACAAGTTCAGGGTCCCGATAACATACGTTAAATTCCCATGTAATGTACGTTACTTATGTAAACAACGTACGTTAGTTAGAGTATAAACATATATTATCTTTATGCATAAGGTACGTTATTCTCAAGAATAACGTACATTATTCTTGCTACACCAACATTTTATTCATCTTTATGTACCCACTTTCACTAAGTTTTTCCAGAGGGTTACATATGATCTCATCATACAATTAGGGTGTGGCTGCACACTACTCATTGTCACACATGAAGTGGCCAGTTGTATCATCTCTTTTTTGAGAATTACAATCCCTTCACTTCTTTATGGTTGATGCACGCATAATATGAGGATATTTTTATACCTAAAGCTGTATATTATGTGCGCATATTAATAAAACTCCCTAAATATCACATTTAAAATTAAAATTAATAGAAAATCCTAAACATTTTGGATGTGACACTTTCGCCCTAAATGGATCATATCTTTATGAATTATTGATCGTTTCTACATGAAATTAATTTCTGAATTAATAATTTCTATTGATTGTTGTGTGAGACAGATTTTGTTGAAAGAAATGCAGGTATTTGGGAGAGATTTGAGCATAAACAGTACCAATACATCACATATGTTGGATCAACACGAGTCATGGTGTGTAAAAATCATGCCTAGAATTTTCACACGGCCTATTGTTTGTGGGCATACCTAGCTCGTTGAATAATATATTCAACACGATGCCCATGATCATCAATGTGATCAACGTGTTCATTTTAAAATGCAGTTCATTCAACAGGAGAGGAGTGTTGTGCTGTGTTGATGATGCACATACAATATGAGCGTATTTTTTCACACTTTAGCTATGTTTACACGCACATCTAGGTGTAATTTCCCTTAAAAATCACATTTTAAATTGTTTTTGATTGAAAAATACAATTTAAGTTAAAATGTGATTTTACGCGCAGAACAGTTCATATCTTTATTGATTATCTTCTGTTTTTGAATGATTTTGACTTTTCATACTATAATCGATATTGGTTATGATTTGAGACAGATTTATGGGCAGGTTGATATAGATTCAGGAGAGAATTAGGCTTGAAAAGGACCAACACACCCTTGTGTTGAACAACACAGGTCGTGCTAGTCACTATTTAGGCCTATGATCCATACAAGGCCTATCTATAAAGAGCGCGAGCTTGTGCTGAACAATGTGGATGAGCACGGGTCATGCCATTTGGCACGATCATCGTGTTGAAATGAATTTGGGACGAATCTTATTTTACACGTGTTCACATTATGTCGTTTGGTTAAAAACACGGTGCATGACCCATGCTGGTGTCAACATGACCGTATCGATTCATCGAACAATTGTTTCTGTGATAAAACGAATTGAGGGTTTCATTTGTGAGAGGAGCCCGAGGTTAGACGACATAGCAGTAGTTTAGTAAGTCCCTTAGATTCTTAGATTTAGAGTTTAATTTCATGTTACTTTACATTTCTATGCTCTTTCTTAGTTTAGATTTATGATTGAAGCATATATTCACCTTTCCAGTCAAGTTTCCTTTACTTTTTTCCTTTTATTTTATAGTTTTAGTCAATTTCTAATGCCATTTACATTTTCTTGAAGGTTTACTTTATGGGTTTTCGTTTTCGGATGGGGTTAGACACTTTTATTTATATTTCGTGTTGCTTTCTTTACGATTAATGAAAATTTACTATCTGTTGCAAGTTTATTTCTTGTTTTCACGTTGTTTCCATTTGGGTTTTTATGTTTTGAGTGCCAATTTCATGTATGCTTTAGTTTTTAGTTGTTACATTTTGAGTTTGTCATTTACTTTAATGCAATGCAAATTTACATTTGATTTATGTTTTTTACACTTTAGTTGTTTTATATGCTTTGAGTTGATCACCTTTACATTTTGTGCAATTTAGGAATTAGTTGCATTTAATTACAGTTAAGTAGTTTTAAAATTAAAATCAACCTTCGATTGATTGGACATTCTAATAAATAACAACGATACACATAATATTACTTCCATTTCTCTTAGGTTTGATAATTTGGGTCTAGTTTCTTATTCTCCTGTATTACTTGACTTTGTACACTTCCATATGATTGTCGTCATATAGAGTTAGTACGTGTAAGTGGACATCATGTTACTTAATAAAAACATAGAGAAAGGGTCATGTGGAAGTCAACACGCCCATGCCAAGGATCAAAATCCGCATGTTTGGTGAGGTTTTTTTTTGAGTGGAGGCTTATAAGAGGGGTTGATAGGGTTCATTAGAGAGTAGTAGGTAGTAGAATAGATCAATTAGGAGTAGTGTTGATAATTCATGCCATGTTACTCTTAGTTTTCTTCTTAAACTTCCATTTCTAATGTTTTTATTGCTTTATTGTAGATTTCTTCCTTTGATTGATGTTTAATGATTGATGAAGCAATAGGAATGAAGATCCATAGATTTTTCCTTGATCTTTTATTGTTTAGTTGCAATTTCTTATAATTGTGTGATGATTGATTTTGCTCTTTATGTTTTGATCATGGATTTGAGCTTTGATGATGATTTATTCTAGTTTTGATTACTGCATTTGAGTTTTAGTATTGTAAATCATTTGAGGTTTTGCTTTTAATGTTGGGTTTATAAGTTTTAGCATACTTTGAATGATTTCATTAAGGAAAATTCAAGTTTTGAGTTTATTTGATGTTTTTTCATTGTTAGGTTATTTATTTACATATTGGATTTTTCTTTTGATTGAAGTTTGTTAAGGTTGTTTAATTTTGTTTGTTTAGGTTTTTGTTAATTAATTAGGCTTTACTTGATTAATTAAGTTTTACTTGTCACTTAATGTCTTAATTTAGTTCAATTTCTAGTTTAGTTTCAAATTAGGTTGTTATTAATTGCTTTATTTGGTTGCTTGCTTTTAAATTGACATAGTTAATTTTAGGTTTTAATTAAAATCAACTTTCAACTAGACCAAACTCTTAATAAGTAACAGGAACTTGCATACCAATTAGTTTTTCCCAAAGGGTATGATATTAGGTCAAAATTCACTCACCATGTATTACATGATTGCGTACACTTGCATAGAAGTCAACACTTAGTCTTAGGTCACAACAATAATCCTCTAGCATGGACTATAATATACGCAATCATATCTGTATTTGAAACCTAATTACAGGTCACTTTACACATATGTTAAAGCATATCAGAATTCACCTAAGTCACATAGAGACTTTAGGTCTAAGGATACCAACATAAGAACCACTATGATAATGTTTTTTAGTCTACCATGTAACATTCTCATTTGGCGAATTGATCCAATACACTCTCTCTATGATGTATCGATATTTTTTATACTCCATGATTGGTTAAACACAATCATCTCATATAAAAATATACTAGTTTTAGTTCATTTTAATTCCTATTGTCAATAATCAACTAGGGAAATTTAGATGTTATTCTTATGTTCACGGGAATCATTATCTAGTGCTTTAGATTAATGATTGAATAGGACTACCATCAAGGATGATTTTATCAGTTCCATATGCACAAGAAAAAAATATATAAAGTGTGTTGCCTTATCTTTGTCATTCTTTTAAAATGATTAGCAAGTTTGCGTTAGACAACTGCATTGGACTTAGGGCTTACACTAACAATCTCCCACTAGTCTTTGGTCCAATCAAGCATAAACCCAAAACCAATTATCTTTGACCTCACCTCCCACAATTTATTTAGAATTGGTTGCATTGTCTTCACTTGTTTGTTTGTTTATCTTCGACCTTACTTCACTTGATTATTCTTTTGATCACCTCTCTTAACTTTTGAGACCAACTTATATAGTTTGAACCATTTAACTTGATCTTTTTAAGGACTAAATACAATTCAATAACATTCATATTAATTTTTTTCATTTATTCAACAAACAAAATAAAGATAAACTAAATTAGATGAGATCTTATCATTTACTACAACTAAATTAATTTTCCTTTAAATAATTCGCATTTATGGTTTTTTTTGGTTAAGATCCTTTTTTGCAAAAAAAACATTCTTGTCAAGTTGCATTAATAAAACTAGAGGTTAATCTAGTTATGTAAAAACACTAAATCATGTTTCAAACATGAATCTTGGATCAAATTGGCTAACATTTTAAAGTGTACAGCATAAAGCCTATTTTACATTGCCTATTTTATCCACACACACACACAAACTATATATATATATATATTGTTAGTTTCATCCCTAGCCAAAAGCATTATCTATAAACTATCTGAAAGTTGAGGCAATTCATTTTATTTTTTATTATATTTGTGCATAAAAATTGATGAAATTTCTTGAATATAGATCGTAATGCTTAAGATGGCATATGTGAGGCATATGTCTGTAGGACCTTTGAAGTAAGAGTACATTCTAAATATCCTCAGTCGATCACTAATATTGTTGGGAATAGTTAGTGAATTAAGACTAACATGCTCTTTCTGACTTATTAAATTTGGTCATATGAAATATAAGAACATTCAATGTTAGTCAAAATTCATGGATACAAGTCAAAGACATGGTATTTGGATTATATGTGAACATTGAGAACACTAAATGGTTGTGAGTCATAAGCGGTTCTCATATGCAAGTCTTACATCAAATTTCTTAAACCTAAAGTCTATATAAAACTCTAGATGAGTTACTGTGTACTTTGGTATACGCCTAATGTGCTTATAATAAGGAGAAAAATATGGGTATGATTGGGTATGCACTGATTCATGTTAGAGAACATGAGAGAAATGAAGTGATTCCCCTTTTTAAGGTGAGAGAAAATGTCATCAGTCACTTGATCAGTGAACTAAGAAGTGTATGGATATACCTTGATGAAATAATGTGTTTCATTATTTATATGAGAGTTCAGTGTCACTGGAATATTGAGAAAATGAATTAATTTATAAACAAATGACTCGGTCCATGTCATATACTAATTTTGACATTTTAGGATAGCAGACTCTATGAGATTGCATAAGGTCACTAAATGCCAGTCGCATTTTCATTCAAATTGGATTGTCAATATGATTTGCTACAATGCATATATGACCTTTAGGAGGTTTTATTTCCTAATGCCAACGTTGAATGGACCTGTGGATTGCACACGGAGAATTGACTGAAAGGATATTTTTTGTATTTCTTTAGGTCATAATTTGATCTAATTAATTAAACAAAGTTATGAGCTCATATGTATAAATAAAATGAACACCTTGAGGCCTACATTGGTGAATATACGGCTAAACAAGAAGGGAAATTATTTGTATTTATGCTTTTTATTTAGCATGTCCTATTTAGGAAGATGATTAAGTAAGATAAAATACAAGATAATAAAGGAGATATTTATGAAATATTTAAGGAGTTTAATTTTGGAATCAAATCCTATATTACGTTACAAAGAAAAGAGATAAGAAAGAATATATTCTTCTCTCTTTCTTGATAGAAAACATGATCTTCTCCAAAGAAAAGAGAATCAGTATCTTTTTTCTAGTGGTGTATCATTGATTAATCATCAAAGAGATAGAAAATAAGAAGCTAGCACTCTACCCGATCATCAAGGTTAGTTTGTGTGAGTAAACATAGAGGAGGGTCACCTGTTGGTAGCCTATGGTTGGTACACAACTATGCAACAACTTTTCTTAGTGATTTCATCCAAATTTTGTTAAAGCATGCAAAAAGAGGTAAGTAATACTAAACTTAGATTTCAATCTAGGTTTAATCCTCTATATGATGTTCTTGGGATGAAATCAATTTTTCATTGTTTTCTAAATTTTGTTGTGTTGCATGTCTGAACACATTAGAAAGAAATTCTAATTTCCAACATATATTATTAGTATGAGCCCTAATTCCAACACTGTTGTCTTACATAGACTTACTTATCATTATGAGAGAATGAAAAAGATCAAGGAAAATATATTCTATTTATGTAAGTCTTTGTGCATGTAGGACAAATATAATGACCTAAAATATTAGTCTTGTTCAACTATCATTGTGACCCCCGAATTCAACTATCATTCGCGTATACTTCCCTCCTACAAATGATACTAAAATTCGAAAATCAATTTTTTTTAAATTAATATTTAATAAATAATATGAAATAGAATTGAAAGACATATATAAAAAAACATTCATTTTCCAAACCCTTGCTACAAAATTTACAAAACATATGTTGTATCAAAATAAGTCTTT
>CANYCX010429156.1:0-10311 GCA_948193385.1 Breynia disticha f. nivosa
AAGATGAATTGTGTGAGTTTAAATGAAATTGATGGATTTTGATTATGGTATAATTATGAATTGTGTGTTTTTAAATGAAATCGATCAAATTTGATTATGTTACTTACTGGGTTATTCAACTCACGCATTTATGTGCCTGCAACGCTCGACAGGGAATTGAGCAGATTCCATTTTGAGATAAGAAGGTTTACTTGCTCATATTTTAGAGACATCGCTATAAAGAATCAAGGGTGAGGTGCTTGGCTTTTCGATTGAAGTGGTAGTTTGTATATGACTTTTCACATATTATTGCATGTATTTGTTGGGTTATTTTAGAAAACATAATCATTAGGATTCCTGTTTCTTAAATAACCTAAAAACTGTTTTGTAACCTTTTTGTTACATATGATTATAAAGTTTGTATTTGGTTTATTGTTTTGTAAATCTCTATTCATAATTATTGTTTATATTATTCCATTTTAATTTTAATCAAAACTTGATTTCTGAGTTTAGATATCATTTGTAGGAGGGAAGTATACGCATATGATATTTAAATTCGGGGGTCACAAAAACCATCAGAAGTTGGAGCCCACAAGCTTGAAGATCGATTAGGCTAATTAGGCTAGATCTTAGTAGTACAATTTTTGGTCCCTTGATTGTCCCATTTACTTTTATGTATGATATATCTGTGTTATGAATGGATGAATGACAAAGAATTCACCATAAGAATCATAATTAATATGAATCGCTATAAATAGTAAATCATAAAGGTGCCTTCTTAATTCGAACCACGTCAAAAAAATGATGGATTGACAAATCAAAAAAATGATGGATTAACTGTGAGTTGATTGATGGTTGATAGCAAGTATGTATAAAAGGGCAATATTTGCAGAAAATAGAAAGTACAAAGGCTGACGGAGTACGCGCAGTGTACTGCATGTTGTGGGCAAGACAATGTGTAGTGTACTACACTTAGTAGCCAAAAAAATGAATGGTAGTGTCAACAACATGTAGTTTTATTTCACCACATGTTGCCCTTTAGTTATGGCACATTTTCGAGCAGATTGGAACTTGAAGCAAGAGGTGAAAGTTCAAGCTGAGAAGGAAATTTAAGTAGGAAAGAGAGAAATTAAATAGAGAGTTGAGCGGAGAAAGAAAGAGAGCGAGAGAGAATGGATAGTCTTAGGAAAGAGAAAGAGAGATTTCAAAGAGATTTAAGTAGATGTTAAGCTGGGATAGGTAATTGATCGTATAATTTAGCAGGGTATCGATCAATATAATCGGTATAGAAAATTCCTTAAATTTAGCAGTAATAATTTATGAAGTTATATATATAATTTATCGTAAATTTAGCTTAAATTTAGAAATTTCTAATAATTGATGAAATAGGAAAGTGATAGGATATGAATAGGAACATGCATATTAATAAGTTGTTATATTGAATTTTATAGAGAAATTTGTATATGATTATAACGAGCAGGACATGATCAAAGTTTGTACCATGCTGAGTACTTCAACTAGCAGGTGAATGGTCTAAATCACTTTTAAATATGACTTAATATGTAGTTTAAACATGCGATAAATATGATTGGTTGATACATATATATGATTGCAATTCTATGATAAGTATGAAATCAAAAGTAACAGGTAAGCGTTTATACGAAATAATTCGTACAGGTAAATGATATATAAATTGAATTGCAAATAGGTGCGTTACGACAGTTTAGCAATTATTGACTTTATTATATGTTGCATGATATTAATATATGAAATGCGATTATTGTTGCGATTGCATTGGTGTTGATACGATCAGTGGAGGTGTTGTTGATTAGTGATTGTATGATCGATCATATTGTAAAGGAAGTATAGTAATGTAGAGGAGGAACATTATTGTAGAGGAAGATTATACAGAGACTTATCGTTAATTATTATACGTTTCATGTTGATAAATAAGAAATTATACGAATATGATCATTACGATTTCAGTAAACCTAAAATGAATAAATATGAGTTTACATTTATAAGATCACATATATTTTTACTGAATTATCAAAATAAATTGTTTATTTGAATTATATGTTATTGATTATGTAATAACTAGTCACTAAGCTCAGATCTCCTAAAAATCCGCATTTGTATATTTTGTTTTCAGTACCAAGTAAAGAGTCAACTTACATTTTGAGATTATCATAAAAAGGGTTGGTGCTACTCCAAGTATTCTCTCTCTTCACCCAGATACTAGCTAGGAGTTGATACATTATGACATTTGCATGATTTTGTGTATTTTTGAATATGATCGATATGATATTTGATGTTTTCGTTGTTGCTAGGATAGGTTAAGATATTTGTTATTGTTGGCTGATGATGGATTGATATATATGTTTATACGAGTGTTGTTTGTTGTTTTTGGACGATAGTAAATGTTGAGGTGCATGTTCACTCATTTATTATGTTATATACGTGTGAGAAATTGTGTTGTGGGTTGTGGTTGATTTGCAGGATTGAAAATAGGTTGATTTTGATTGTATTTTAGGTTATAGTATATTCACACAAGCTGTACATAAATGTTACAGACTTTGTGTTGAATAGAATCGAGGACATATTAGATCAACAGGAGGCCAAGCTCATGAGTGTGTTGACTAACACAATTTGTGTCCTAATTATACATTAAATCGACCTATAAATTGATTATAATAGAATACAAAATATGTTTGAAAATTACTATAGAGAGATACACTTAGGTAATAAAAATTATGAATAGAAAGAAAAAACTTTAATTATACACTAAATGTAGATTAGGATATCTTATTTTGGTATCAGAGCTGAGATATGATCCATGGATAGTAAATTGATTTGTGATTTGTGATATGCATTTGTTTGTGCATTGTGTGAAATGTGTGATATATAATTCTTGTTTTTGTTTTATAGATATGTCATATTTCAGATAGACTATTGAGAAAGAGGGAGTAGCAGAACCCTAATGTAACGCCCTGGAAATTCGTCCATTTTAAATTGGAAATAATGATTATGAATAACAATGAAATATGTGTGTGCGTGTTATTTGATTGTTTGCATGTACAGGGAAAGTTGTGTGAGTTATGGTCAAAGTCAAAGTAATGAATGTTCATAGTCTTGAATGAGAATATAAATGATGAGGTAATGTACAATGGGTTGATAGTTGATAGATTGTGAAGTTGAGTGATAGGCTTTTAAAGTATGTGATGTGTTTTGGTTGTGTATTAATGGTAAATGATGGTAAACGATAATAAAAATGAAATGATGAATGCATGACAACTAAGGGTATAATTGTATTATGTTTGAGTGTTGAACAAGCTCTAATTCAATGTTAATTGATGTTAATTAAGTTGACATAATGTTTATTATAAGTTGTAAGTATGTATGTATGAGTATATAGGTGTCAGAAGGTCGAAGGAAGTCGAAAAGTTGGAAATAGACTGTTTGCAGCTGATTACATATGTTAAGAGGCTGATTAACCCACGTTAATATGGATTAACGTACATTAATCCATAAATAATGTACGTTATCATACTCAGCTTCCAAAAATCTGCATTTTGTTAAGGTACGTTAATTTTAAAATAAACATACATTATCGGGGGCTCGAACATGTCATTAAGTAGGCCGAACACAGCTCATTTCATGACAAAACGTCCCCAAACGCTCCCAAACATTCTCTCAACTCCCAAACATCATTCCCAGGCCTCCCAACCACTAAACTTACACACAAACACCTAGGTGGCAACAGATTAATAGTGGATGAATCCTCCAATCGATTCCTCTTCATCCTAGGGTTTGAAAGCTAAGAGGAAGTGAGGTAAGATCCTTATTCTAACCTGAAATTTGAGGAAAAACATGTGCATTTTGTAGGGTTTTGTTAGGTTTTTGTCTTAGTTCATTAACCCATAAGCATTTAACGAAAAAACATAAGATTGAGTAAGATTCAAGAGATTAGGGTTTGTTGGAGATTTTGGGAACCTTGAGAAAAAAGTAAAGAACGTTAAAATCAGGCATAATATATGTTGAATAATGGTAAACATAATTGAATGTGTGTAGGTTTTGGCATTCGGAACCCGAATCGAGGATCAGGCAAAGAATCGGTGCTTGAAGTGCGAAGTAAGTGTTCTTAACACTTGCTATGGACATGATAATCTTTGCTTCATTAAGTAAACGTACTAAATGTATTATTTGTCATGTGAGAATGGAAAATGTATATTGGAATGAATGGTGTGCTTGAATTCCATCTTTGTGAATTTATGAAATTGTAAGGGAATTACGATGTAATGAATTGAATTGGTTAGGTCCTTAGATTGGAAAGTGTTGTTGTTTTGCTTGAAATTGGTGTGGGTATAAGAGATTATAGGGTTGAATTAAAGGGTTAAAATGCTTGTTTTGTATCCTTGAATGGTGTGAAAGATGCCTTTATGTAATTCTGTGGATATTTGTATGGATGGTTGGAAAGATATGTGTGAGTTGAGTTTTGCATGTTTGAATGCCGATTTGACAAGTTGTATGGGAAAATGTGATTTGCTTATGAGAGGTGTTGTGTGATCTTAAGTATGGTATAAGTGTTGTCTTATGTCTATGGTGAGGTATGTTTTGCTTCTATGCAAATATGGCCTTAGGGCCTGCTATGAGTTTAATAATAAAATGAATTATGTTGAGCATCCATGTGCACTTTGGAAATGTTCCTTATTGTTTATGAGATGAACTTATATGAGTTACAATATTGTATGTTTGGTTGATGCCACGAGTTGGCTTATGTTATGATATGAATGCCTTGACTTTGGTTATCCGCGAATTATGGGATGCTGACGCCACGAGATGGCCATGTGAAAAGGATGTGCATGTCCTGATAAAATGAGAACATTGAATGTATGATGTGGAACCATCACATATGGTATGAAGGGAAAATTACGTATGGCCTGAGAATGCATGACTTCCATTCATTTATAAGGAATTGTGTATGGAATTGGAATGCATGATTGGCATTCATTCACAGTATTGTGAACATTTGAATGAACACATTTGTATGTTCATGCCTTCAGATAAATAGGGGTTTGGCCCAATATATGTAAAGATGAGTGAAGTCTCCCTTTACAAGAAAAATGAGGGGTTTGGCCCAATATACGCAAAGATGAGTCAAGTCTCTCTTTACAAGAAAAATAAGGTGTTTGGCCCAATATGCACAAGGATGAGTGAAGTCTCTCCTTACATGAAAACAAGGGGTATGGCCCAATATGCACAAGTATGGAAAGTATTAAAGATAGAGTGAAGTCTCTCTCTGACTGTGTGTAAGGCTCCGGAGCACATCATTTGCGTGAGAATGCATTAGCACTACAGATGCATTCACTCATTTCATCATGAAATGGTATCGGTTACGTGAAAATGAATGTGTATGGCTTATGATAATCATATGAGCATGAATTGTGTTTGTTCTGATATGGACTCTGGTTGGGTCATATGTTAATATGTCATATGTTGAATTATATGGGTTGTGAGATATAATGTGAGCATGTATGCTTGTGATGAAATGATGATAAGTATTCATAAATATGGCAATGATGTGGATGATAACTTGTCCTAGCTAAATTATGTTTGTATGCTAAGTTATGGTGGATGTTTGATTGATGAATATGATGTGTTGTGGTATGCTCAAAGTGTGAATGATCATAAACTAAATGTTTGATGCATGTGTATAGCTGGTGTTGTTATGTGGAGTATGTTGATATGTATGAATTAGGGAAAGATAAATGATGTGTAATGTTGATGCTTATGATGGTGAGACTTGATCTTGACAAATGTGTGTTTCATCCTATGTTTGATGATCAATTCATGTGATTGTATGTATGGAAACGATGTAACAGTGATTAAGGAGGCTTATTGATATGCTAGGTGTTGAATGGTATGTATATGTAGGAAAAAAGCACATAGAAATTCTGGCAGAATGTTGTAGAGATGAATTAATGTACGTTATAGTATAAAATAACTTACGTTAACAAGATTAAACCTACATTAAAATACTAGTGGCATACGTTATTCATAACCTGGATTTTGATGAAGCATAACATACGTTAGGAAGAGAGATAACATATGTTATTTGTCTACATAACCTAAATTTTGGCCCGAATAATGTCCTATTGTATAACTAAAGTGTCCTAACCATTTAGGATGGCTTCCTTGGAGAATAATCATATGAAATGAAAGAATAAACACTTCAAACGATTATTGTGGCATGGCTATGGTGAGCCATTAGAGAGGATAGGTCGTGGAGGCCGAGGACTCCCCTGCACCCTAGTTTAATAACACTAGGGGATCACTTACAGAGTATACTTTATATACTCACCCGTGTTTGCTATTGATTTGTAGAGTGACAAGTATCAAGGACGAGACTACGTGAACGGCGGGGCTGAGCGGTGCGATACTGAAGGTCAAGCTCCCAATTGTTTGAGTTGATGTGTATGCTTATATATTTGTGCATACATTAGCATAGATTTTACATGTAGGACTAACATTAGCTCTAGAAGGGGGCGGTTGAATAGAGCTAATAAGATTTTAGAATTTTTTACGAAAATAAGAATAAAATGACACAAGATATAGAGTGGTTCGGATCAAACACCTACTCCACTACCTAAGTTCCTCACTTAGGATTTTGGCAAACACTTCCTATTATCACAAAGATTATCTTACACACTTGACTTTCGGTTCAAGCTACCTCACAATACTTAACTTGATTTTCGGCTCAAGTTCTACCACTCAAGTTTAAGAGAATTTCTTTCACATAAATACAACAGTAGACTTCTATAGGTTACACACGAATGTATGAGCCTTATTTTCTGTTCAGTGTTGTACCCTTTCAGTTTTTGGCCATCTAAATATAGCCTGTAAAAGATCATTCTAGAATTCTTCTGAATATGCTCGACCATTTCTTCTTTTACATAGTTGTACCATTATCATTTTAGTGCTTGTTGCATTAATGAAATCCTGGAACTTTTCTTTTCCAAACCTTTATCTTAATCATCATGAAAACACACTGCCATTAATGAAATTCTGGAACTTTGCCAACATTGCCAATCTGGAACCTTTTCTTTTTATACACCCACAAAATAAGCAAAGCATCCTGGAGCCAACCTTGCAAATCTAGAAGCTTTTCTTTTCCAACCTGTCTCCATTTAATCATCCATAAAACAAGCAAAGTATGTATACAAATGTTATTAATCTATATAAGTAGTGTTCTTCTTTTTCCATGAGATTCTGGAGACTTTTCTTAATGAGCATCCCTGTCCACTTTCATTCGTAGTAATTCCTTGTTTTTTGCACTTGTTTGTGGAACCAACTGTGTCAAAATTATATTTTCCATTCAAACTTGCATATAATTTTCCGTTCAAACTTGCATGTCTAGATGGTCCAATTAGATCCATATGAATTAATTCAAGTGTTCTATTAGTGCATACTTCCTTTTTAGCTTTAAAGGAATTTCTAACGTGGTTTCCTTTCATGCAAGGTTCACGCACATGTTCATTGGAGTATTTGATTTTAGGTAAACCTCTTACAACATCTGTTTTAGCCAGTTTTGATATTAAAGGTAATGGAGTATGACCTAACTTCCTATGCCATAAAGATGCATTTTCATCTAAAGTGATTAAGCATTTTTCATTTAAATGTGAATCATCATGCAAGTTTATCACGTAAGTATTTCCATGTCTAAGAGCAATGAATACAACCTTACTATTCTTAGTAACTACACAATGAGTGGATGCAAATCTCACATCAAAATCCATATCGCATAATTGAGACACACTTAATAAATTATGTTTTAATCCATCCACCAACAGGACATTATCAATGGTTGGCAAAGGTTCCTTACCCACTTTACCAATACCAACAATTTTACCCTTTTTATTATCACCGAATGTAACAAATCCGTGCTCCTTAGGCTTTGTTTCTACGAAAAGGTTTTTTTCTCCGCTCATATGCCTGGAACATCCACTGTCTATGTACCAAGAACTATTCTGAGCTATTCTTCTTGGAGGTACCTACAAAACATATTACTTTTGATTTCTTTGGTACCCGTGCAACTTTGGGTCCTTTTTGGTTAGTACAAAAGACTTGATTTGGAACAGTTGTTCCTTTAATAACCCAGACCATCTTAACTTGAATACTTCTTCTAACACTATAACATTTATATGCATTATGACCACCTTTTAAACATCTAGAACACACAGGCAAAAATATTTCTCTTTGACTCAAATTCAACTTTAGTAAATTTATTCATTAGGGATGAATTTCTTTGAAAAGGATCACAACCTAGTCCATTTCTTGACAGTGAATATTTTTGTAAAGAAACTAATTTTTCAAATTTTTCACTTCCATTAGCAAATTTTTTGACAACATAAGAAAATTCCTTTTTGAGTCTATCAATTTCATTTATCAATTCATTTTCTTTAATTAGACAAGTTTCATGCAAGATATCCTTATTAACATTATGCTCACAAATATTAGACTTGTTTATTTTATCATCCAACACATCATTATCATGCAAAAGTTTCATGTTTTCTAGCTTTAGTCTTTTGTTTATTTTAAGAACATGTTCCAGGTCATTTAACATATTTTCATAAGCATCATGTATATCATTTTCAAGTATGTCATCATCATCACTTAAATAGTCATCATTAGACAGTATTACCTCATCTTCGTTATCATTTGAGCTTTGAGCCATGAGAGCAAGATTATTTTCCTCATAAGATTGTTCATCATTCTCCTCATCACTCCAGCTTGCAATGAATGCTTCCTTTCGTTTTCCTTTATCGTTGTTATTTTATGGCCTGAAAGAAGAATTATTAGAAGAATTATTATACCTGTAGTCTTTTGCAAAATGTCCTTTTCTTCCACAGCTGAAGCATCCATCTTCATTTAAGCCTCCTTTCTTTTCATCACTGTTTTTCCTTCTGTCAATGCCTCTCCTCTTATCATTTCCACGTAGTTCCTTTCTTTTAGAACTTACCAAGTTCTTGAACTTTCTGAGGTTCTTAGTATATAGGGCCAATTCTTCATCTACTTCTCCTTTCTCAATGAGTTCAACATCACTTTCATCATCTTGTGGAAAGTTTGCTTTCAGTGCTATAGTCTGTTCTTTGGGTCTGGATATTCCTCCCCTGATTTTAGAATAATTTCATAAGTTATTAATTAACCAACAAGAGCATTGAAACCTAGAGTGTTAAGATCTTTGGACTCTATTGTAACGGCCCAAAAATTCGTCTAGCCTAAATCGAGAGAAGAATGTTAAGATTTAAGAACATTTCATGATAATGAGTTTAATTATGTGATGTGTTATGTGACTAAGTGTGAATGATTCTAAAATTAATGTCAATGGATGTTGATTTAGTTGAAAAGATGGTTATTTAGGTTGGAGAACATGTATATAGGAGTGTGTGCTTATCGGGAATCGAAAAGAGTTGAAAACGACTAAGTGTTGCAGGCTGCACATGAGTAACGTTCATTAACACTATAGGTAATGAACGTTACTCTTCCCAGAAAAACTAAAAATCTGCAGGTTGCGTAATGAACGTTATTTAAACCGTAATGAACGTTATCGAGAGTCAGTACAGCTTATTAAATGTCCGAAGCTTCTGTCCAATGAGCCATTACTCCCATTTACCAACCAAAACACTTCCAAAACATTCTCCCAAGTGATTCTAACCCTTCTTACCATAAAACCTATACATAAACAACAAATTTACATCAAAGAAACCACATTTTGGCCTCCAATCGTCCTCTTCTCTCTCTAGGTTTGGAAAGTGTCAGGATTGAAGGTAAATGTCCAGTCTTTGGTTAAAATGTGCGAAAATTAGGTGCATTGTATAGAGTTTTGTTAGGTTTTGAACATAGAACGAGATTCTATAAGCCGTAGACCTTTGAACATCTGATTTTGCGAGATTTGACAGATAGAAGTTTTAGGGGTTTTTTGGGGAAATTGCGTAGAAACCAGTTCTAGTGGTTTACATAACCCACATTGTGTGTTAATGGCTTAGAAACATGTTTTTGATTGTGTAGGTAATGTTTTTCGTGATCCGATTTGGGATTCGGACAGCGGAGCGAACCCTGAAGCCCGAGGTAAGTGCTTGAATGACACTTACTTGACATGTTGAATTGTTTTAATGATGTTTGAATCGAAATGATGTTGTTGGTATGAAATGTACATGAAATGGAAGTGAAATAAATGATGTTAAGATTGAAATTGTGAGAAAATGTGTTGTGAATGGAACTAATGTATGTTGTTTTCGAATGCAAGCTTGAGTTATGATGTTGTTGGTTTGT
>CANYCX010429430.1:0-19660 GCA_948193385.1 Breynia disticha f. nivosa
ATGCTACTGGATTTGGATTTTTACTTGAGTAAAGGAAACACTAGTCGACTGGAGTTGGGTTTTTACTTGAGTAGAGGAAAAACCAGTCGACTGGTGCAGCTGACAGTGCACAGAAAATGATATTCTAAAGTAGGGAAAAGCTATCTTTATGGATGTACAACGGGCAAAAACAATTGAAGAGATATATATTGAAGGCAAAACAGAAGAGAGTATACACACAAGCTTCTAAAAAGAATTGGTTACCATCTCTCAAAGTTATTGTGTCTGATTCAGCGCTTGCTATCGACATTATTACAAGGAAGAAGGAATGGAAAGGAAGAAATCTAGCCCTCATTTGGGAAATTCAAAATATACTCGATTCATATCCCAATATCACCTGCAACCACATTTATCGTGAGGCAAACTCCGCAGCCCACTGGCTAGCACGGGCTAGATTGGCACATCCAGAGGTCTATTTTGAAGAGAAGCATGACTTACCAGCATCCCTCCTTCAATTATTGTATTATGATAGAATAGGGATTGTTCCTCCTCTTACCTGTAATTCCAACTCTCATGTATCATCAGTCAGTGTGTCTGACCAAGTTTCATTGAATGCAAATTTTACCCACTTTCTGCCAAGGAGGCCGGCATAGCTGGTTCTTCCGGTGGATAGTGCCATCCTAAAAAAAAAACAAGTAACATAGGTGCTCCCCAAGGTGAAACACTAGGTCGAATGAGTCCCTTAGCAAGCAACTCTTTTAACTGTTTCTTTAATTCTTGTAATTAAGATGGTGCCATTCTGTTCGGCTGTATGGATATGTGTGTCATACCAAGAATTAACTCAATAGTAAATTCCATCTCTCCATCATGAGGTTCAATTATGTTCCTTAAAGGCTTGAATAGTTGATACTAGACAACTAAGCACAATCTTCTTATTTTCGCAAAATATTGCTTTGTTTTGTTCTTGAGGTTCAATTATTACTTATTTGGTATAACAATCCACTTTAGCTCGATAGCGAGCTAACCAATACATGCCTAATATCAAATCAAACTCTATCAAATCAAGTAAAATTAAGTCAACTCTGAATTCTGTGTTTTGCATATGTACTGTACAATTTATGTATATAGTAATACCCACATCATTTTGCCTAAAGGAGTATAGAGTCCTAAGCTCTGGGTCAATGTCTTAGATTTCACTTTTATTACATGTATTATTCTGGGGGTAATAAATGAATGTGAAGAACCAGGATCAATCCATCCGTAAGCCAAAACACCAAATAAATGTAACTCATCTGTCATAACCTCAGGAGCATCTACTGCCTTGTATCGAGACATTGTAAAAGCTCTGGCATGTCCACGAGTCTGACTACCAGACGCTACTCTTGCCAGCTAGATGCTGAAGTAGAAGGAGCTCCTCTAACCTGTCTATGACTGCCATTCACAGTCGTCCTATGATCACTACTATCCACTACTGACTCAGTCCGAGATATATCTCTCTCTGCGCCAACAGTATCTCTCCTTCCAAAGCAATCTCTAACATAATGTCCCTGATCACCACATACATAACAACCACCAGTCAATATTCTGCTCTCGCCAAAATGAATCCTTTGATAATGTGGGCATGCAAATCTAGAGGGTCCTGGCACTATCGTCGAGCTACCCTGCCCTTCCCATTCAGATCCTCTACCACAATAAGCCTGATAAGGAGAAGGTCGTGATCGGCCCACAGTAAATCCTCAGAATAAGGTATGACTAGGTGTAAATCGGCCTCTTTCCCAGTCTACTAAACTCTCCTAGAGTGGATGCTCTATTCTGTTTACTTTCTTTCTTTTCTTCCTCATCAGCCTTAACCTTAAGAGTTCTTCAGCTCTAATCATTGCATCCTTCAATGTCGTACACTCACTCATTTCTATTTTAGGAATTTGTTTACGAATTTTCTTATTCAAACCATCTTCAAATAACCTGCATTTATCTTTGTTGGTACAAATATAGCTCGCAGCAAAATTTTATAGTTTGGTAAACTGTATACTTCAAAGCTACAAACTCCTTCTGTTTCACGTCAAAGTATACTTCCTGTAAGTACATTTTAAACTCTTATGAAAAATCCCCCCATGTTATAACTTGTGCAAACTCCAAGGAATTGGGGACTGTCTTCCACCATTTATACGCTACCCTATAAAAATGATACAGCAAACTCTAGTCTATCTCCAACTGTAGCATGCATCATCTCAAAGACTCTGATAATCCCATCCAACCACTCCTCTACCAGTCATGGATTTGTAGTAGCCCTGAACTCTATAGCTCCTAACTTTTTCAATTCCTTAAAGTTTGTTGCTGTAATCGGGTAATCAGTAAGAGGTGGATCCCTGTAGAGAGGATAATAAGGTGGTGGTGGACAAGGATAAGGTGGACAAAAATCCAGATGATCGGGATCATATGGCTCGCATCTAAATCCCGCACAAGTCATCTGAATAGTATCTCTTGGGTCTACTTCTTCCTCTTTCTTGGTAGATTGCCTAGGTTGCGATATATCTATAAAACCAAATAATGATGATTAAACGTACTTTCACACAATGCACATACAAATGCAATTCAAAAATCACAAATCATATACCAAAATAAAACATCCTAAATTAATTAGTTAATTAATCCTTGCTTATAGTTATATTAATACATTTAATAATGAATAAATTAAAACCTTTTCTTTTTGTCCTATCATATTCTAACACTTATCCATTAATAGAATATCCATGCTTATTGTTATAGTAAAACATTTAAGCACAACCTATGTTGCCTGGAATTCTGTTTGTTATTCAAATGAGCATAGCTCGTGTTGATCACCACTGCCATGGGCATGATCTCAGGTTGATGCGATACACCCCCTGATCATTCAACACGGCCATTATGTCATTTAAGCACGAATCGTGTTCAACTACTGCAACCTAAAATCAATCTGTAATCAACCTGTTTATATCATTTGATACTAGTTCATTTGTAATGCCATATCAAATATATGAATCATCATCAATAGTATAACTTCTCACATGTATTTAAAACTCTCACCATACACCTCAACCTACTATCTCAAAAAAAAACAAAACCAGAACTCATATATACATATATATTAACCCAAAATCAACCAAACTTCAACAATCACCTTAACAAGCCTAACATCAGACATAACTATATAGATCACATCCAAAATACACATAATATGCAGATGTCTAGCATAATTTCTCCTATCCGGTGTTTGATGAAGAGAGAGAAAGTGCGGGAGTAGCAGGTGACCTACCTGAACACTTTGTAAATCTAACTTTGCTCACTTCCAACTCTTGAAACAAAAATTGCAGGTGATCAGTTGCGGTCATAGTGAGTAGTCAATAATTTACTAAGAAATTTCAATTTTTAATCTAATCATAACAATTCGTTAAATGTAATCATATCATCCTTTCCTTTATAATCAACTTATCTTTCATGCAATCAAGTATATACTGTAAACATGTAATCATGTAGACATCCTGTAATCATATAATCTTCAATATAATCATGTGCCTTATCTCAATTCATGTATATATCATTCATGAAATTTTTGTGCTTTCAACATACAATGTAAAACGACATGTAACTGTAAATGTAAACTGTATAATATTCCTCTCCACTTCCTCTCAATGTCAATCATAAATCACCAATCCCATCACCACTAATACCACATCATATGAAGTACCAAGAGGCAATCGAGTACTGATTGGATCCCGTTAAAAGGCATCGAGTCACGCTCAGATCCCCCGAGACACGGTCTAGCCATACTGAAATCATGCCAAGACAGGGTCGAGTCATGACTAGGCATGTTCGAATCAGCCAAGACACATCGAGTCACATTGAGACGGTGTCGAGTCACACTAAGATGAAGACGAGTCACACAACGACGAGGTTTAGTCACACTCAGATCACGTCAAGACCTTAATTAGTCATGCTCGGATCCCGATGAGATGCGATCAAGTCAAGCTTAGATTATGTTTAGCCGTGGTCAAGTCCAACTCGCATTACATCAAGATGCAGTTCAGTCACACTCGAGTCACGATGAGACAGGGTAGAGTAACAAGAGATGCAGTAGAGTCATGATGAGACTCGGTGGAGATGAATTAGAGTTTCGCTAACACGCGGTTGAGTCACGCTAAGACGCGGTTGAGTCATGCAGTTGAGTCATGATCGAGTCACAGTCAGATCACACTGGGAAACAATCAAGTTACATTTGAATCAGGCAAATATAGGGTCAAGTCAAGTCTAGACGCAGTCTGTCACGTCGACACAGGGATTCAGTCAGGCCAAGACGAGATCGAGTCAGGCGTCGCGGCGATGACGAGTCACCCTAAGATGGGGTTGAATCACGCTTGGACTGAGCTGAGATGCGGTCGACTCAAACCTCGATCGTGTCGAGAAGTTATCGAGTAAAGCTTGGATCATATTGAGACGTGGTTGACTAACAGTTGTATCATGCCAAGACGATGTCGAGTTACGTGAAGATAGGGTCAAGTCACGCCGAGACGCGATTAAATCGTGTCGAGAGGCGGTACAGTCTCGATGAAAGACAGTTCAATCACACCGAGACATGGTTGAGTGACCCCGAGACGAGGTTGAGTCACTCTGAGATGTGATTAAGTCATTCTTGGATAATGTAGAGACTGGGTCGAGTTAGGTCGAGACGGGGACAAATTACGCGGATATGCAGTCGAATTATGCTTATGACAGTCAATTTCCAAAACCCTTTTTATTATTAGATTGCTCCCTTTTTCTTCGCCCTTTTTTAAAAACACAATAAACTTCAACCTAACACTATATGTGGACCCTACATGTAGAAAACCCTCGAGCATTGATTGACTTGAAATGGAAGAAAATCAAAAAAATCAGCCAAAACTTAGTTCCTTGGGAAAAAGCCCTACCCGGCGTGTATCAAAACAATAATATGACACAACATGTTTAAAAAAATACTTTTGTAGAGAACAAACTGTGGATGAAATCCTCGACCTTGCAGTGATAGTCCAAAAGAATTTTCACATGGGTAGCGTAGAGAGTAAGCAGTCTACGTAGCAGTCTCCACACAAACACAACCGAGAAAAATGTGAGTACAAAACTCAATAAGCGTATGTCCCTCTCGTCACTTACCTAACATATAAATTCTAATACACTCGTTCATTCAATTCCTATCCTACCTCACTGGTGAGGTTATCGTCCTTTATTATTTATGGTAGTTAGTCCGACGTATCTGTAGTGATACTCAATTCAAAAAGGTTTACGATTACGTTCCTAACTTGACTTCAATTATGCACTAACTTTAAGGCGATTTAGGGTAGAATTATGCAATTCATTATGCAGGAATGGCCTAGGAAACGGTTTGTGCAAATCGTTCCCTAACCCGTTTCGTCCTATTTATTGTGTCCCTGAAAACGAAACGGTTTACACAATCTGTTCGAAAAACTGTTCTAGACATCTTTGAAAGCTTTAGAAGTGGAATGATAGGCAAACGATTTCGACTAACTCTTTTCCAACCTGTTGCCACCTGCTTCCAGCCATTGTCAACAACTTAGCACAGCCAACGCAACAACACTTAAGCATCTCACACCACAACTAACATCGTACTAGGTATGTTCCATATTATTCATCTCACACTCATATCCTCCTACTCACACATTGACAAGCACATCAACACTCATATGCATCAGATAAATGGCATGTCACCATTCATCTTTCTCTATGTTATGCTTTCTCGCACTTAGAGAATCCTCTCTCTATTTCCCTTGGTTGTTTAAAAGTATCCATATGCTTAGAATTACTCAGTCTCATATGACACATTTTTATCCCGGCACATGCATTTAGAATTGCTCAGTCTCACATTTCCCTCTTTCTCTCGTTTATCAGTCGATGTCGATGCTCTTAAAACTACTCAGCCTCAAATGACAGTTTATCATTCGAGGTATATGAATTTAGAATTACTCGGTCTTCCATAACCAATTTCATCTTTGGGTTGTGTAAACAAGTGCCAATGTGTTTGGAATTACTCAGTCTCACATGACACCCTCTAGTCATGGCACATGCGTTTAGAATTACTCAGCCTCACGTTGCCACTGTTGCATAAGTTGATCAACAGAGCGTCGGTGCACTTAGAATTACCCAGTCTCACATTACGCTCTCTAATGCCTAGCATATGTGGTTAGAATTACTCAGTCTTAAATTGCTAATTCTGTCTAAGTTATGTAACCAAAGGGTCGGCCTACATTCTCCTTTATATATTATCAATCAACACATGTGTAGCCTCTCAAATTCATGTTCTTATTTTCGATTCTACCGTGCATATATGCTACACACATGAATGTCATGAACGGATATATGTGATGCACACCTCTCCGCAACCACTAGTCATCATTTAAAAGCATACAATGCATTCACTCTCAACACATTTAAATAGCCATTCTAGTTCATATAAATGCATCCATTTCATGGAATGAAGAGCAATTAACCACATTTCAATCCTCAAATCCACAAGACACAAATTTTCAAGTTTCTATAAGGAAACACTCACTTCATTCACACTTTCATGCCACACATACCAAATAAAGATACAAAAGGGTTGGTTTTACATGTAACATTCATAATTACTCTTTTTAGGCCAACCTACTTAACCATGCATATACTAGATATGGATAACCACGCTGAGACGGGGTGGTGTCATGTCGAGAAAGATTCGATTTAAATTGGGGCATGCTTGGATATAGCCTTGATGCAATCGAGTCTTGCCTAGATAGGGTCGACTAACATTAGTACTAGTTTAACTAACTCAAAGATGCGGTCAGGTCACGCCTAGATGTGGTTGGGTCACACCTTTAGCTGTCGATTCATGCTGAGACACAATCGATTGATGCTCAAATCTTGCCGAGACATACTGGAGTCATGCTCGAACCTTGCCTAGATGTAGTCTGTCACACCTATACGGATCGAGTCAAGACAACACACAATCAAGTCACGATCAGATCATACCTGGAGGCAGTCAAGTCACCCTAGAATTGCGCCTAGACGGGGTTAATTTATGTAGAGATACGGTCGAGTAACTGTGAGACGCAGTTGATTCATGCCTATACGGGGTTGAGTCATGCCGAGATGGGGTCAAGTCAACCTCAAATCACACCGAGATGTGATGGAGTCACGCCCAGGCAGGGTTGACTCACGTCAGGCAGGTTTGAGACAACGTCGTGTCACGCTAGGATGATGCCTTTATGCAATCGAGTCAAGTTCAAATCATGTCGAGATTTGGTCTACTCACACTGAGAAGAAATCGAGTCTCGCTTGAATCACGCAAAGATGCATTTGAGTAGCGCTCGGATTACGTCGTGACAGGGTCAGTCAAGTAGATACGAGTCACATCGAGATAGGATGGATCATGCAAAGACGGTGTTGAGTCACGTTGAGAAAGGGTTGAGTCATGTCGTGGCATTTTGAGTCATTCGGAGATGTTGTCTGGTCACGGTGTTGAGTCACACGGTCTAGTGATACTGCAACAAGGTAAAATCCTTCCTAGATGTTGTCGAGTCGCAATCTAGTACAACTAAGAAGTGGGCGATTCACGTTCGTATAACGCTGATGGGAGGTTAATTAATGTCGACACAAAGTTGATTTACGTTAAGATGCAATAAATTCACGCTCGGATAACGCGCAAACGCAGTCGTCACACCTACATCAAGTAACGCCCAAACTCGGTTGAGTCACGCTCTGATCACGTCTGATCACGGTTGAGTCATGCTCAGATAACGTCGAGACGAGGTCGAGTCATGTCATGACAGTGTTGAGTAACGTTTAGACGGGTCGAGTCCCACTCGAATCATACCAACACAGGGTCTAGTCAAACTATACGGCGTTGAGCCACGCAGAGACAGAGAGGAGTCACGTGCAAACGGGGTTGAGTTATGCGAAGATGCAATCGAGATATGCTTGAGCTATCCCTCTATGCATTCAATTCACGCTTAGATCATGCTAAGATGTAGTCAAGTCACACTCAAATCTCACCGACACACGATCAAGTCGCGTTTGAATCACACTTAGATAGGGTCGTGTCACGCTCAGATCATGTCGAGATGCGATTGAGTTATGCCGAGACAACCTTAAGTCTCGTACGAGACACTCTTGAATCATACTTAGATGCTAAGATGCAGTCTAGTCTCCACGAGAAGTATTCGGGTCAACCCAAGACGTAATCGAGTCATGTGGAGACGGGGTCGAGTCATACCGAGATGCGGTGAAGTCACACTCGGATTCTGTTGAGACGAAGTCGAGTCACTCTTGAATCATACTTAGATGCATCAAGTCACGCTGAGGCAAAGTCGAATAATACCGAGACATAGTCGAGTGACGCTCGAATCATGTAGAGACAACACGACATCGAATCCTTTCAAGACGACATTGAGTCATGCTCGATTCTGCCGAGATGCCGAGAAGTCACGTGCTGATCATGTAGAGTCGTGGTAAAGTCACGCTCAAATCAGGCCAAGATGAAGTACAGTCACGCTCAAATCTAGTCACGCTCGGATCATACCTAGACACAGTAAAGTCACACTCGTGTCACGTGGAGACAAGGTCGAGTGATGCTCAAATTTGCCAAGATGCGGTCGAGTGATGCTTTGATCAGACCGAAACGCAGTCGAGTAATGCTCCTATCACTCCAAGATGTTGTCAAGTTTAGCCGCCACACGGTCGAGTCATTCTGGGACGCAGTGGACTAACACAGAAATGTGGTTGAGTCACTCCGAGACCAGATTGAGTCACACCGATACAGGGTAATGTGACATTGAGACAGTGTCAACTCATGCTCCGATCATGTTGAGACACGATCGAGTCAAGGGCGGATCACACGAGGTGAGGTTGAGTCAAGCTTAAATCACATCGAGACGCGATCGAGTCACACTCGTATCGAGGCAAGACGGGGTCGAGTCACACCGAGATTGGGGTCCTGTGACACCAAGATAGGGGCAAGTTCCACCTACAGGGGGTGGAGTCTCGTCAAGATGGGGTAGTGACAGAACGAGATGACATCGAGACACGCCGAGAGGAGTTGAGTAATGTAGAGACGCGGTCAAGTTACAGTTAGGTCATGCCGACACATGATCTAGTCATGCTTCGATAACGTCGACGAGAGTTTGAGTGGCGCTGGTATTCCATTGAGATGCGGTTCAGTCATGCTCATATCATGTCGAGCCAGACTCAACTAATGCCGAGACAGGCTCGAGTCGTACTGATAGAGGATGGAGTCACTCCGAGACTGGGTCGAGTCATGCCGAGTCGTGGTCAAGTCATGCCGAGAAGGGGTCGAGTCATGGGAGATGCAATAGAGTCATGTCGAGACGCGTTCGAACAGCTGTCATCTCGTTGAGGAGCAATTCACTCTTACCAAGACGCAGTCAAGTCATGCTAAAAAATGGTGGATTCATACTCTGTGGCGTGGTTGAGTCGTGCTCAAATCAGTCAAGACGTAGTCTTGTCATGTCGACATGAGGTACAGTCACGCTGAGAGGAGGTAGAGTCACGCCCAGACAAGGTCGAGTCACGTTGACATGAGATCGTGTCATGGTGAGAAGAGGTGGAGTCAAGTCGAGATTGGGTTGAGTCACGCAAAGATGAGGTCAAGTCATGCCAAAAGAGGGCGGGCAAATCAAGACGTGATCAAATAATGCCGAAACACGGTGGGGTGAAAACGAGATAAGGTCGAGTCACGTCCAGGTGCGGTTGATTCATTCTGAGACGCGGTAGACTCTTGTCGTAATGTGGTCCAGATGGGATTGACTCATGCAAAGACGGGGTCGATATAGGCCGAGATGCGATTGAGAGGTGGTGAGTTATGCCAAGATGTAGGTGAGGTGTGGTTGAGTCACATCAAGATGCTATCAAGTTACACCGAGCATGGTTGAGTCACGATAAGATGGCGTCCAGTCATGTCAAAACGCGATCAATTCACGCTAAGAACTGGTCAATTCATGCTCGGATCTCTCTGAGAGGCTGTCCAATGACGCATGCCAAGATGTAATAGAGTCATGCCAAGATATGGTCAAGTCACGATCGGACTTTGTCGAGACACAATTGTGTCACGCCCAAAAGGGGTTGAATCATACTGAGATTCAGTGAATTCGCGGTCAATTCACCTTGAGATGTTATTCAATTACGCTAAGACAGGGTCTTTTCTTGCCGAGATATGATAGAGTCACGCTCAGATCCCGCCAAGATTCGGTCGAGTTAGACTCGAATCTTACTGAGACATGGTTAAGTCACTCTTGACTCACATCGAAATGTGGTCGAGTCATGCTCTAATCACGCTGAGATGGGGTTGAGTTAAGCTCAGATCAATCAGAGATGCGGTAGAGTAACGTTTGACATGCAGCCCATGCACGCTCTGATCACACTGAAATGCAGTCTAGTCACATCGAGTTTCAATCGATTCGTGCCTAGAGGCGGTCGAGTCACGTTGAGATGTAGTTGAGACACGATCAAGTCACGCTGAAAAGCAGTCGGTAACACCGAGAAAGGTAGAGTCACGTTGAGACGTAATCCAGTCACGCCCAGACACTATCAAGTCACATTCGGATCATGCCGAGATGGGTCGAGTGACGCTCGAATTATGCCGAGACAGGGTCGAATCACACTCAGAATACGCTGTGACGGGGTCAAGTTAAGCAGAGACGCAGTCGAGTCATACAAATAAAGGGTCAAGTAATAGCGAGACAAGTCAAGTCACATAGAGACGAATTTGAATCTATTGAGACAGGTACGAGTCACGCTGAGATAGGGTTTATCATGCTGAGATGTGGTCCAGTCATTCCATGAAGCAAGCAAGTCTCGTTTGGATCGCATCGAGACACGGTTGAGTCAAGCTTGGATCACGCCGAGAGCAGCCATGTCAAGTTTGTATCAAGTTTGTATCAAGGCGCGATCAAGCAACGCCTGAATTGTATCGAGTCTCGATCTACTCACGTTTGGATCTGCTTAGATGGTGTCGAGTCACACCGAGACGGGTTCGAGTCACGCTGTCACATAGTCGAGTCATACTAAGACATCGTCGAGTCACACGAAATGACGATTGAGTCATGTTGAGAGAGGATCGAGTCATGTTGGGCGTGGTGGAGTTGCGATCGGGGGATGCTCAGAAGCGGTTGAGTCACGCCGAGACGAGTTCTATTCATTCATAGACAAGGCGAGTAACGCCGAGAGACAAACTACTCAGCCTGAGAAGCGGTGGATTCAAGCTTGAATTATGTCGAAAAGTAGTTGAGTCACACTCAGACCACCCAAGATGTGGTCGAATCAGGCCGAGACGTGGTCGATTCATGTTGGGACGACGACATTGAGTGATGCTGAGATGCGGTTAAGTTATCTACGAATCACGTCGAGACGGGGTCGAGAGTCATGCCGTGATGGGATTGAGTCACGCTAAGATAGGGTTGAGTCACGTTTAGCCAATGTCGAGTCATGTCAAGATGAGATTGATTCACATTGAGGCTGTTTCGAGTGACGCTCGGATTACGCTGAGATAAGGTTTAGTCAAACTCAGATCACGCCGAGTTGCGATCGCGTCAAGCTCAGATCTTGCTGAGATGCCGTTGAGTAATGCTTAGATCACACCAATATAGGGTCAAATCACGCCAAGATGTGATCTAGAGGTCGAGTCATGCCAAGACAGGGTAGAGTCACGCCGAGATAGGGTCGAGTCACGCCGAGAAGAAGTTGAGTCACGCGCATATGCAGTCAACTCAAGATGAGATAAGGTCGAGTCATTCCGAGACGTGGCGAAGAAGCCTTTGAGTTGCGCTAGGACGTGTTTGAGTCTTGTCGACATGGGACAAGTCACGCTAAGACTCGATCACATGACGTCGAGAAATGTCCTATTCATGCTCAGTCCAATCGCGACACAGTCGAGTAATGCCCATATCAAATTGTGACTGGGTGGTGTCATGTCAAGATAGAGTCGATTTATGGTGAAACTTGGTCGAGACATGTTTGGATGAAGCCCAGATGCAGTCGAGTCCTACCTAGAAGGTGTCTATTTATGCTGAAAGTAGCTCGAGTAACGCACAAACGCGGTCGGGTAACACCTAGATGGCTCGGGCCATACCGAGAAATGGTTGAGTCATGCTGAGATGCGGTCGAGTCATACCAACACTCGATCGAGCCACTCTAGTATTGCACCTAGACGGGTCAATTTATGCGAGACGCGATCTTGTAACTCTAAGACAAGGTCGAGTCTTGCCTAGTTGGTGTCGAGTCACGTTGAGATGACGTCTACTCACGTTAGAATAAGGTCCAATGAGGCCGAGTTATGCCAATATCGGGTCAAGTCACGTCGTGACACAGTCAAGACACGTACGGATGTCATTGACTCACGCCAAGGAACAGCCAAGTCACACCTAGATTTGGTCAAGTCACCCTGAGATGGGGTCGAGTCATATTGAGACGCAATTGAGTCACTCTACGACGGGTTGATGTACGATTAGAACCTACCGCAATGCGATCGACTCACGCCTAGATCCCCTATCACGGGGTGGAGTCATGTCGAGACAGATTTGATTTACACTAGGACACAGTCGAGTAATTCCTGGATATTGCCCATATGCATTCGAGTCCTGCCAGGATAGGGTTGATTCACATTGGTACCAACGCGAGTAACTCACAGGCGCGGTCAAGTCATGCTTAGACATGGTCGGGTCATGACCAGACCGGTCTATTCTTGTCAAAACAGTAAATCATTTGCAACATAAGAGAAAATTCGCTGTAAATATAAAGCAATCAACAGCAAATGTAAATGGAAGCAACTAAAACTATTCAAAGTAAAAAGCTAACATGTAACCTGCGAAAACATAAGACGGACATAGAAATTCCACAAAAAGTGATTTCATTTGTTGAAAAGTAAAGGAACACTTTTCAGGAAATGTAAATTCGTGCGAAATGGTACATATAGACTAAAGGGAAGCATGGAAATGTAAATAAAGCATGAAAGTACCCTAAATTTATGAACTAAAACCTTAAATCACTATAGACTACTCTTATGGCCGTCTAACATCAACACGTCTAAGAAATGAAATCCTCAACTCGTTTTAAGGCTGATCTGTCGATTGAAACACCTCTGTGTTGACAATGGCATAGGTTATGCTCTAGCTTGTAGCCAAATGGGATGATGTCAACATGTGTAAAACACGATTCATGCCAATTTTAATTTCAGCACGATCGTCGTTTCAAATGGCACGAACCATACTCATCTTATGGGTTCAGCAGGATCTCGTTCTCTTCACAAAGGGCTGTGTGAGATTATGGGCCTCAATTGAGATGAGCATGACCCGTGCTATTCAGCACAAGGTGTTGTTGTTCCTTTTCAAGCCCAATTCTCTCCCTAATCTGTCTCAACCTGCCTACAAATCTGGTTCAAATCACAAGCAATATTGACTATCGTATAAAAATTCAAAATCATGAAAAAACGAACGATGCTCAGTAATCATATGAACTACTGTGAGCTTAAATCACATTTTAAACTTAAAGTAACTTTCCAATCAAAAACTGTTTAAAATGTATTTTTAAAGGAAATTACGACTATATGTGCGCGTAATGCGTAAGTAAAGTATGAGATATATGCTCATATTACGCGCGCATCAAGCTCCCCCACATTTGAATCTTTGCTCGTCCCGGGGTAGAGTCTCGTCGAGATGGGGTATGGTCATGCCGAGATGAGGTCGAGTCATGCCGAGATGACGCAGAGTAACGTAGAGTCGCGATCAATTTACACTCAGGTCAAACAGAGACATGGTCGAGTCACACTCTGTTAACGCCGACAAGCGTTCGAGTCACACTCGTATCATATTGACATGTGGTTTAATCACGTTGTGACGTGCTCAAGTCACTCTTTGATAACGTTGGCATGCGATTTAGTCAAGTTGAGTTACAATAAGATGCAGTCGAGTCACAACAAGACGCACTCATGTCATGCGCGGATCACGTCGAGATTTTGTTGAGTCAAGCTTAGATCATGCTAAGACGCAGTCGAGTCCCGAGTCACGCTGAAACGAGGTCGAGTCAAACTAAGACACAGCCAAGTCAAGCATAGATCATGCCCAGACGTGGTCGACTCCCATCAAGACAAAGTCAAGTCACGTCTAGACCTGATTGGGTCACGCTTAGATCATGCTGTGAGGCAGTGGAGTAACTTTGAGACGGGGTCATGTCACACCGAGATACAGTCGAGTCACATTGAGATGCAGTATCACGCTGTGACATGCTCAAGTTACTCTTTGATAACGTAGGCATGCGATTTAGTCAAGTTGAATTACAATGAGTTGTGGTCGAGCCTTGCTCGGGTCACGCCAAGACGCGATCGAATCACACTGAGGTGTGGTTGAGTCATGCCGAGATGTTGTCTAGTCACATCAATACGCAATCGAGTAATGCTTGAATCAAACCGAGTCGAGGTCGAGTTATTTTGAGAAAGGGTCGAGTCACGTCGAGGCATGGTCGAGTCTTACTGTGACGCGACAAGTGACACTCAAATCATGGAGAGATGCTGTCTAGTAGAGCTGGACGAGGTTGATTCACGATGAGACGTTATCGGGCCACGCTTAAACGGGTCCAGTCACGCCAAGATAGGTTGAGTCATGTCGAGATCAGTGAAGTCACATCGAAATGTTGTTGAGTCATGCCGAGATGTAATCGAGACACACTCGGATCACGCAGGGTATGGTCGAGTCAAGCTCAGATCACGTGGAGGCACGATCAATTCAAGTTCGAATCGTCGCGAGATGCATTCAAGTAACGTTAAAACGGGGTCGAGTTCTGTTCGGACACGATTGAGTCACGCTAGAAACATTCCGAGATACGGTCAAGTAAGCTAAACAGGGTTGATTCTCGACGTTCGTGTCATACCGAGTCACAGTGAAGTCCTTCAAAGATGCAGTCGCACACGCTGATACTTCAACGTGACACTCTCTGATCACGCCAAGACACGGTCGAGTGAAGCTCGGAGCTGGTGGAGATGCAGTCCATTCAACTTGTGCCTTGACGAATTCCAGCCACGTCTAGACAACGTCGATAAGTAGTCGAGTAACGTCGAGACTTGGTCGAGTCATACCGAGAAAAAGTCGAGTCACACAAAGATGTAGTCGATTCACACCAAGACTAGGTTGAGTCATAACAAGACAAGAAAAAGATCAGTGGAGCTTTGCCTTGACGCGGCGATTCACGTTAAGACATGGGCAAATCATGCCTAGAAGCGGTCGAGCCGCACTCCCATCACTCCGAGACACGGTCGAGTGTCGTTGACATAACATGGAGTCATGCTGATACATGATCGACCCAACCCATGACGTGGTCGAGTCATACCGAGACGAGGCCAAGTCACGCTAGGATTATGCAAGGTTGCAGTTGAGGTGGTCTGCCGAGACACGGTAGACTCTCGCTAAGATCACACCGAGTGGGTCTGCGTCATGCCGAGATGAGGTGGATTCACACTGAGATTCGGACTTGTCCCACCAAAATGCAGACAAGTTATAACGAGACACGGTTGAGTCATTCCGAGACTAGGTCGAGTCACTTCAAGATGCAGTCAACTCATGCGAGATGCGAACGAGTGACGCTAGGATCTACCGAAGACGCAGTCGAGTCAGTCTCGGGAACACGTCGAGATAGAGTCCATTCTAGACGAGACGCATTAAGTCAAGCTCATATCACGCTAAGATAAAGTCAACTTACGTCGAGATGGAGTCATGTCCGGCAACACGTGGTCTTGTTACTCTCTGATCACGTCGAGACAATGGTGAGTCATGCCAAGAGGGGCTTGTGTCCTACCGGCACGTTTTCTAGTCATGCTAAGACGTGGCCGAGTCATGCACAGATCACATGGGACCCTCTTGAGTCACGTTTGAATCACGTCAAGACGGGGTCGGGAAAGATTAGAGTCTCGTCGACATGTGATGGAATTCCATGGAGATGTGTTTGAGTCATGCTCGGATCCTGTCGACACGAGGTCGACTAATTCGGGAACCACGCAGAGATGGTGCTGATTCACGCCAACATGAAGTCGATTCACACCGACAAAGGGTAGTGTCACGCCGCGTGGGAATTGAGTAATGTAGAGATACGGTCAAGACACGCCAAGATGGGGTCAACTCAAACCATGACACTATCGAGGCATGGTCGAGTTACGTTGAGAGGGGTCGAGTCACACCGAGAGGCAATGGAGGCATGCTCAGATTCTAGCGAAATGCAATTGAGTCATTCTCTTATCAAACTGAGCAGCGATAGAGTCGCGCTTTGATCTTGCCAAGACAAGATCAAGTCACGGTCACATCATGCCGAGTCGCGGTAGACTAATGTATATATCACGCCATGACATGGTCGAGTTTTTCTCAGATCACACCAAAATCAGGTCGAGTAAAGCTCAAATCATGCTGAGATGCGGTTAAGTCAAGCTCGTATCCTATAGAGATGCGGTCGAGTCACACTCGGATAATGTCAAGATGTAGTCGAGTTATACTGGGACGCAGTTATGTCACATCGAGACATAGTCGAGCTACACTGATGCACAATTTAGTAACATCAAGACGTGGTCAATTCATGCTCGCATCAAGCCGACATGCAGTCTAATAACGCCTAGATGGGGTCGTGTCATGGTGAGATGGCGTCTAGTATTGTTCGGATCAAGTTGAGATGCATTTGACTCTCACCGAGACGAGGTCGAAATAGACCGAGACAAGTCGAATCATTTTGAGATGCAATGGAATAAAGAAGAGATGATGTTGAGACACGTAGGGATGCAGTCTACATATGATCATGTCACGACGAGATGCAGTTGAGTCATGCTGAGACTGATCTTGTCACGCCAAGATTCGATCAAGTCATATGGAGAGTGGGTGTTGTCACGCTCTGATCACACCGAGATGCAGTCGAGTCATGGTCACATTAAGTAGAGATGTGGACGTGTCAAGCTAAAATCTCATTGTGATGTTGTCCAGTGACGCCTCGATCACGCCACAAAGCGATTGGGTCACAGTTGGATCATGGAGAGATGCTTTAGGGTCAAGCTGAGATCAACCCGAGAGACGGTCGAGTTACCCTCTACCACGTCTTGATGAGTCAGCTTGGATCATACTGAGACGCGATAGAATCACGCCGAGATGGTGACGAGTAACGCCGAGACAGGATCAGTTACGCATAGAAGAGGTGGTGTGACACTGATATGCAATCGAATATGTGGTCAGACTAAGACGTGGTCGAGTCACGCTGGGACGGGGTAGAGTCACATCAAGAAGGCATGGAGTCACGATGACACGGGGATGAGTCAGCCAAAGACGAGGTCAATATGCGGTCGAGTCACACTGAGACGTGGTCAAGTCATGGTCAGTCATGCTCAGATCACGCTGACACATGATGGAGTTGTGCTTTGATCCTCTTGAGACTCAGTCGAATTGCGCTGAACCACGTATCGAGGAGTCACCCTCGGATCACGCCCAGACACGGTCAAATCATGCTGAGACAGGATTAAATCAACCGAGACGAGTTTGATTCAAGTAGAGACTTAATGGAGTCATGCTCAGATCACAGACTGGGTCGAATCACGTGGAGGCACGGTCATGTCACCCCGAGACTAGATTGAGTGACGCCGAGATGCGGTCGAGTCAAGCTCGAGACGTGGTAGAGTCACGCCCAAATAGAGTGGAGTCACCTCGAGATATGGCCTAAGCACGCTGAAGTCATGCCGAGACATGGTCCAGTCACACTAAGAAAGGGTTAAGTCACGCTCAGATTGTGACACCCAAATTTTAATTCCCTATTATTTCTAAATGCATTGAAAACCTGAAATTTTTTTGTCCAAGAGGAACGATGTCCCAATTTATATACATGTGGAATTTTAAAAAATGCACTGCACCAATTAAGAAGAACACTGCATCATATATAAAAGCTTATACAATTTTACCTTCAATCCAAAATTCATTTTTCCTGAATGCGTGCTCCTTCCACTGCGCTCGTGGAAATCCTCTTAGACTTGCACACAGCACAACCAACAAACTAAAGTGAGTAATTAAATACTCAGTAAGTACACCTACCCACACTTACCAAAGTAGTTACGCTTAAGCACTCATTGGTAAAGTGCGTTACGTGTTTTAGAAATATCAAGGGTAGGGAAATTCATCCTACGTTATCTATGTCAATAGACATTAGTTCATTATCCACGGTTAAGGGCCATAAAGTAGGTTATCCAAAACTATCAAATATTAGGTTGATTACTAATCTCATTTTTTCCATTAACCATATACATTTTTAGGATACTGGTTAAATGGAAACGACATAGGGAACGGCCTGCACATGTCATTCTTCTAGCCGTTCTACCCTTCTGAAATGACTCTAGAATTGGAATGGCTTAGGGAACAATTTGCACATGTCGTTCTGAAGCCCGTTCTAACCTGCTATGTCCATAAAATCAGCACCTTAACACTTAGAAATTTACACATACTCGCATACTAATTATGGTAACATTCCTCAAGCAATCCACCTGCATCAACAAGCTTAAAACACAACACATTCTATTTTTAAAACTTATCAACCGTCATCAATGAAAATTCGTTATCATATCCACGATTTAATCACGCAACATTCATAATCATCATTCAAGCTAACCCATATATCATCAACTCACAAGTTCATCTTCATATACATTTTCAAGCAATGTTCATAATCCGTATTCACCTTAGTACATGGCTCACCACTTCACATAATATGAACCATACGCATTAACTTCGCATATGTTCCATTCTCATACTCAAACCATACACAATATTTAAATCCAATGTATGCACTATGAATGATAAATGCAAGTCATACACATACATGCCCCGGGGTCTTTCCTGCACGTGTGAGAGAGTCCACTCTTTTATATTGGCTGATCCCCACATAAAAATTAGAGCTTTCGCTCTGGTTGGTTAATCCGCAAACTATGAACATACAACAATGTTCCTATTTATGTATACACAACATAAATGAATGGAATGCAAACATTTCCAACATAAATTCAAACACATGTTCTTCATATTTCCATATCATAATCACATATATCAAATGCAAATGTATGTCATAGCAAATGTCAATGCAAATCATACAAAAGCATACCCCTAGGTCTTTCCTGCATGTATAAGAGAGTCCACTCTCGTATTTGCTAATCCTCACATTAAATGAGTGCTTTCGCTCGATTGGCTCCCACATTTTTTTATAAGGAAGAACAACTCGCATTCATTTTCATAATATTGGGCAATTCCCCTTTTTTTTACAAGGAAAACATCTCGCTTCCTTTTTCATAAACTCATGTCATGAGCATGCAATCATCCGCATGTAATGCCACAAATGACATTCAATAAGGCCATCAATCTCAAATCATGTTGTGCATCAAGTACTCATCATCAAGAAATTCACATGCTTCTCATATCCTTAGTTCTTTAGATCATAATACATATATACAAATCAAAGGCATAAGCCACAATGTTTTATGACCATCGCATCTATCTCACCACAATAGGCAATGCACATTCATACCATAATATTAATCCGTACAAACATAAATTCACATGTCTCAAAAGAACACATCATAGCATCCAATTGCAAGCACTCCATCTCATAT
>CANYCX010429450.1:0-12858 GCA_948193385.1 Breynia disticha f. nivosa
AACAAACAGCTCAACATTCCACACAGGATACTAGCAGTGGCATAAGTTCACACAGAACAGCTATATTGCACACAACAATATCAACAGATCATAAACCATCGTCCACACAGAAATTTACATGTATAAATAGGCACATAGCCAAACTAGATCGCAAAGATCTTAAAATATGACATAAATGCAATTCTATGCAATGAAGTGTCAATGCAAATGCAAATCCACACAGGAGACCGCACACATCTCATTCCTCAAATACTATCTCTGTACCACATAGGAGAGATTTCAGACCACACACACCTCAGTCTATTGATCCACACAGGTAAGTCCACACAGGAATAATCATAAGGGTCGCCACACAGGCTCGCCATAAAGGCTCGTGTCACACAGATATGCGATATGAAAATTTATGAGTGTAATCAATACGAATATCATTCGTATTTGCACACAACATATCTAACACAGAGAAAATCATATCCACACAAGCACAAGAATACCACACAGGTAAAACTATCATTGAACAATGTAAGCAATACAAGCTCACCATTAATCAATCAAATAACAACTATAAATCAATCAATTCGACTTTCAGTTTGCTTTGTCTAACTCTAGCAATATCTACAATTCATTATAGGCCAACTATCATTACTTTACCTAATTAACAGAGATACAAATTAATTACAAATTAGTTTAGTAAGCGTAAGAACACTTACCTCAAAATCAAGCAAAATAAGAACCTACACCAGCTCAAAAACTACTCAGCAGCGTAAAGATCCCCCTATACGTAAGGAATCATATACACTACATTAATCATTCATTCATACATTAAATTCCAAGTAAAGAATCATCAAAGCATCGCTTGACATCCTTAAATCTACCATATGTCAACATTTCCAACAATCCTTTCTAAAACTAATCTTCCTCAATTCCATCTATTCCATGATTTCCATCTCTAAATCATTCACAAGGAATCATTCAACTTCCTACACTTAATCACAAATATTTCCAGCAACCATTTCTATTCAATCATTCCAAGATCAGCAAAAATCAATACACTCTTCATAACTCTTTGTAAACCTTACATAAACCAACTATCAATCATAGTTACCTTGTTAATTCTTACAAGAAATCAATTCTTTCTCCTTCAAAATCACTTCCCTAATGTTTCTCAGCTGTGCTCTGGTGTTTTCTCTGCAAAATTTTTAGTTTAGAAGGTAAAGTGAGTTCTTGCTGCTTTGCCGATCGAAACTTATATTTTTTTCAGTAGAACCGGGATCCACATGTGGTGGCATTTGAACTACGCGTGGTCGTGCCGAGCACGTGTAGTTTGTTGTCCACTGCGCGTACTTCCCAATTTCAGCACTTCTCCAATTTTCTTTGTTAATTTCATTTCAACCTTATATCGATCTTCGATCAACCTTTATATATTGATTTTTTAAACATTTATTTATCGTCATTTAATGACAAAAAATATTCAGAATGTTACATACAGCTTCGGCTAATAGGTTGAATGTCTTTGACTTATAATGTTCACGATATAAATACCAGTTGTAACTCTATATGACATGAATAAAAAAGATAAGAAAATAATATAAAATGAATGATTTAAAGATTATTAAGAAGTTGTGTATGATTTTATAACTAAGGATTAAATGATTACTCACTGAGCTTGCAACTCACCAACTGCGATTTTATATTTTGATTTTAGGTATAGATAGTGACATGGATAGACTTTTGAGATAACATACAGAGTTTTGCTAGTGTTCAGGTGGGTCAGCTGCTACCCAATGCTTTCTCTCCTTAGATGCCATTTAGGATTTTTGATATAGTTGCATTTTTCATGACTGTATGTTATAATTTATTTGATAATTGATATATATTGATACGACAATGTTTATAGGTGTATATATATACATATACATATATGAGATATGATGTTTGTTTGAGGGGGATGTGAATGTAATATGGATATCTTGATATGTTATGTGAGTTATATGAATGTATAAAGGTGATATCAGGTGGATTGAAAGTTCATTTCAGATTTGAGCAGTTCACCACGTGTAGTCCTTAAGTGACATGATTACCGTGTTGAATGAACAGGGGGTGTATTGAATTATCATGAGGTTGTGCCCATAAGGGTGTTGATCAATATAGGCCATGCTTATACACATTTAAACTAATTTCCAGGCAACACAGGCTATGCTCATGCACTAAGTGCCTATGCTACAATTTTGATTCTCTGTTTTGCTATTAGTTCAAACTACAATGTTTTATTAATGGATAAAAGTGAGAATATGGTACAATGAAAAGAAAAAGTTTTAATTTATCCATTATTAATTGTATTAAAATAATGATAATTACGGATTATAAAGTTAATTAAAGTAGGATGTTATACAAAGACTCAGTAAGCATATATCTCGTACAACACTTATCTAACTATATAAAGTCTAAGACATTCGTTCGTTGATTAACACACACAATCCCTTTAAGCTATAATAGCCTATCATATAAATTATCTTAGGAAGAAGCCTAATTTACCCACTTTAGTTACCATTTCATGTTATCATTTCACTTGTTATAACCCTAATTTAACCTTAGAATGTATGCACGATACATTACACTCAACTTAGCACATTAAGAAAACAAATTAACACTAAGATGAAAACCATTATATATTTTCATACTATCGTCCAACCACTCATTTATTTCAATTACTATCCATGTCAAAAATAGTTACCATGTTCGTTCTTATTTACTATCTTATTAGTTCCCAAACGTTATTCATGCACATAAATGGCAATCCTCAACCCTTGAATCATAACCCTTTTAATCATTACTTTGTAATTATTACATCTAAGTAACATCAACTAAACCAAATCGGCATCTCACTCACACTATATAAATGTATAAATGTGTTATCACCCAATGTAGAGTATATCAGTTAGGTTACTATTCATGTTGCCTACTAATTCCTTACATAAATTTACATCGAGCATGTGGCCAACAGACTAGCTAATGTACGTTAATGGTTAGTGTAACGTATGTTAACATGGGTTTCTACTGTCATTTTGCATACTTGAACAACATACGTTATGGCCTAGATGAGTATACGCTAATCAACATGCAGAACACCAATCACTTATTTGTAACACATTATAACCTGACCGTTACACAACATAAACACAATCTTTTACATCACATTTCTAATCATTCTCTTGTATAAATTTCCATTTTCATTAGTTCACCGATTACATGGAATCATCCGTACAAACACATCTAATTGAAACTTACCGATCATAGAAAGCAGTATCATTCATACATGTAAGTATCTCACACTTAACTCTTCTCCTTCTTAAACAATTTAGCTTCATACAATAATGTTTACCCTCACTACACACTCAACCTACAATATTGTAGTCTACATTTCAATAATTCGTTAATTACAGATAATTTTAACACAAATGCACATTTCCTCAGGCTCACCAATCACTCACAACACCTACTTAGCACATTTCCCATAATTTATAAATAATACATGCTATTCATACTTAACAAACTCATGAACTTATAGACACCATACTTGAACACAAACCATATATACAAAAATCATACATCACCTTTACAAGTCACATTATACTCACATCATACATTATTTACAAAGACATGATTATGCCAAATATATATTAATCTCACATTCTACCTAGCCTAATTGACAAGGAATTCATATCACACATTCTCAATCATCATCCATATCCACCTCTTATACAATTTAGGCCATTATCCTATTCATACAACCATAAGTCTTATTACTCTAATGCACTCAAACACTCAGAAGACATAGTTCCTACACTTACTTAGAAAATGCATAGGTTTAAAATTACATGTAACATACACACATAATTCATTAGGAATCGATTAAACACTCTAACACACCTTAGTATATCTACACATACATACCATTCAACTTATCAAGGAAATAACAATCGTACACCACTCATGAGAATACGGTTCAAGCTTAATGGATCATTCCATGTGTATTTTTCTCTTATTCTATATCAATGACATTCTCTCTTTCTCTTTCCATTCTTTTCTCTCATTACCTAGTTGATCAATTAAGTGTCATTGTACTTAGAATACTTAGTCTCACATGACACTCTCATCCCAATTGCTCATAAAACACTCAAGATCTAGCACTTGGGTCTCATTAGGTCCACCAAACACTCAAGCCCTAACCGATATACATTTGTTGTATATGCTCACCAAAAAATCAAGGTCTAGCATTGCAGGTATTATTAGGCCCACTAAACAATAAAGCTCTAGCCTTATTTATCATTTAGTTGATTAAATGAATGTCAATGCTCATCGAGCAATTACACGCACTCTCATTCTAATTGCTCACTGCTCAAGGTCTAGCACTTTGCCCATCGAACAATCGAGGTTGGGCATTTATACCAAAACATTGTTCACCAAACATTCAGGGTCTAGCATTGTGTTGGTTTATCAATTTCAAATCTTTATCACATATGCACAATGCATGTATGTCATATGCGCCTATATCTTGATACAAATACCATCAACAAGTAACAATCATCTCACATCTCAAGAGAACCATGTACATAAAATCATAAGCATTCACAGACAATCCATAACATGCAACTCATATAATCCACCTCATTTTATCATCTCCATGCGAGAGAATGTTTCATTTTAAAATAATTATAATTTTAGTAAACATCATACTAAAACTCTCAACCATAACATAGAATGATATATTATCAATTCTAAACACGTTACACATATTTCATACATTACACACTTTCATCTGTGCACACACTCTCATGCTTAATAAATTACCATCATCAATTGGCACCTATATCATACTCAAATTGTTCTAACAATACACAAAACACAACCTGCACCCATAATTACCATCCACATTTTTCTTACCCATACAAGTCACACCATTCATCATTATGATATCTAAATAACTTCATACCTAACCAAACCTTAAAAATTTCAACCACACTAGAACTTCTTCTATTTACACATCTCAAACTTTACATATAGTTATACACATAAGCACACATTTTAATTTATCATGATCACACAGTCATTCTAAATCATAAGAAAACTTAATAACTAATATGTACAAAAGTTTGTTATTGACATCATCATGTTTGCCTATTATGTTTAGACTACAATCATTCTAACACACTCAATTATCACACATTATTCATAACGATCATTCAAACATTATTACTACTAGTTTCTATGCATAACATTTCTATTTACCATTATCTTTGACACAGAATAATCAAAGATGCTAAACCTCACACATACTTAGCCATCATCTGTCATCTAAAACACACACAGAACCAATCTCAAGATAATCTTTTTCATAACATCAACACCCTCAAATATCATACACGTATAAGTATTGTTTAATTTTTATTGCCAATAATTAACATGCAACACATTTTTTATTCACACAATTATGGCCAAATAAACTTAACCATGCAAAGACTAGATATGGATAAGTAAGTGTGGGGCTATACACTTACCTCACAACCACTAAGTAAGCTCCTTTGACGGTCGTTTTGGCTCCTCTATGGCTTTGGCTCCTAGAACATTTATCAACAACACAATTTTCAACATCAATTTAAAAAACTACAAATTTCCCACATTCCCTAATCTCTCTAACCGTAAGTTCCTTCTTCCTCACTCAAATTCCTTTACAACATAAATCCATGTCCCCAATCAAATACAACGTTTCCTTACCCTAATAACTCTAAATTAGCCTCATTCCACTCTTAAATTTCCCTAAAATACCCTTGTAAAGTGCATACATTACCTTGGTTTGGTGTTTTCCCTTAACCCAAGGTCCGATTAATTTAGTGGAGAGTGATGGACTTCGTGTATAGAGGTTGAATAGATGTAGGATTGGGATGGAAATAAGATAATGGGCTTGGTGGGAAGTGTTTTAGGGTTAGAGAGTGGTTTGGTTGAGAGAGGGGGTGTCTCATTCCTCCTCTTTTAATGATGCATCTAAAGTTTAGTGCATCTATAATGAACATACCTGAATCAATAAAGTACCTTATTTTGATTAACAATATACATTATTTGAAAAATAACATACGTTATTTTGGGTTGTACTAGCTACATTTTGCTTATTTTAAACTCTTGCTCACACTTGACTTCTTTCCTAACTTCCCTCATCTTCCTCATTGTCCAAATTTATTAATTTATATAGTTTATTCATCTAAATATATTCATTTCACATTAAATTTTTCTAGGCGTTACAAATTAGGAATCTTTGATTTTGAATTAAAAACAAAATCCTAATACTAATATAACTATAAAAATCATCTAAAACCTTTTAAATAAAAGAAGAGTGCTTTTAAAAACAACATGTTCATTCTTTCACTTCTTCTTCTCTCCATGGCTGTCACCTTCCAAAAAAGAATCAAGAAATTGATTCTTTCATTATTTCTATAAGAAAATATGATATTGAACGGATGATCATAAGGTTTGATCCTAGTGTGGCTTCCATTTTGCATCTTTCATCTGGTTAATGAAAACTAAGGTGAATTGCAAAAACCTTTGTGCTTGTACACTTTTCTTTTAACCTGTGTGTTAATTTTGTAGAAGGAAAATGATTAGGGTCCTTAGAAGGTGTCTTGAAGGTAGTCTCATTGTATTTTGAAGCTGTAGTTGTGAAGCTCAACTTTTAAAACCATTTATTTGAATATCCAATATATTTAAAAATAATGATATAATAACAATATCAATTTTCAAGGAGACATAAAATATAAAACTCATATTTTCATAAAACTAGGCCCAATATACTTTTCAAAATATTATACAAAAGCGAAAGCTATAGTTTAGGTTTGAAAACAATTCAAAACCCAAAATACGACTATATACATATGTGTAAAAACTAAAATCCAACTACAAAATCTGGAGCTTGACCTTTGACTATATCCCTCGATGGATGATCATTGTAACTCTGATCGATTAGCAGCTACCTATGATCTACACAACATGAAATAATCACACAGAGGTGAGTATTTTCAAATACTCAGTAAGTGTCGTATGTCATTTTAAGTACGTTTTGGAATAGGATAACATTCCTATACATTATTAGTATATTCTGTGTGTAATTCACTGTTTAAATGAAGTGCAGGAGAATTTCCAGTGAGCACAGGGCGTGCTCGATGAACACGAGGTCATGCTCGTTAAATTTTTTCATATTCTTCATAATCACGGCGTGTGCTGTTATAATTAATCTCAACATGAGGACATGTTGGTCAGAACGGGGGTCGTGTTGAGCTTTTAGTTTACACATTTCAATTTCAATTCATTTCAAATATCATAGTAACCAATTTCTTATATACACATGCATATCCAGCATAACATATATACCATATCTACAGTGAATGGTATCCAAAAAAATAAATTATGCCATACTAGCTTGCTCATATGACCATAACAAATACCAAAGCATACTTGCACATTCATACCAAACAATAAAACATACACATCAAGCATAATATTCATAACCAAATTAGCATTCATATAATGATCATAGTATCAATAAGATAATGAACAATGAATGCAATTTCAAGTGCAAATGAATGCCAATGTGATTCACATCCAAAATGCCCCGGGCATTGCTTTATTTTTTTCCTTTTTCTTTTAATTTTCCCTCAGTCCCAGACCGACATCAAACCCATTCTGGCATCGAGCCCAGCTCAAAATATCATCGATCTCAGACTAACATCGAGATCTCTCTTAGATCAATCTCAGGCTTAGCCTAGGATATCAGTCAAGTGTCACACAACGAAATGCAACACATAATGAATCAAATGCATTCATATGACCACTAAATTATGTCATATGTATTCTCAACAAAGCAAATCATATGGTTTTCACATCATTAAGTCTATAGTTCATAAGAACATCAAAGACATAATCTAAATAAGAGCATACCACCATAAGTTCTTATAGTAAAATATGACCATTAAAGGCAAGAACATAATCATGCCATATCAATACAATCATCTCAATCATGCTAATATAAAATCATCTCATGTAAGGAATCATAAACCAAGCTACTAATGTTCATAAGAACATAACACATATGAGCATTAACACTACTTCACATAGTTAAGAAGCATATATAGCTTATAAGATCATCAACTTAAGTTTCTAAGAACATATAAAAACTCAAATTAGCAATGGTAAGTATAAAAGCACTTACCTCAAAGTCATACGAAGTTAGAGTCGAGCTCAACTTCGATCCAAATTTTGTATAAGTCCACCGATACAAAATTTATCACATAAAAGATATTAATGTTTATTCCTCAACTTGTTTCATACTTTGAAACATCAATTTAGAACTTTAACACTCCAATCTCAATTCTTTAGTAACGTTTCTCATAACACTAAGCCTAATACATCATTCTACTCTCATTTAAAAATACCAAACTATCAACATGAGTTCACTTGACTCAATCTCAGTTCATTAATACCATAAAAAACTCACATAAGTTTTTAATTCTCAAATTCAAAATTCACAGCTAACTCAAAACATATGGTTTTAGTCAAAATAAGCTTATAAGCTTCCTTTAAGGATTTTGACTTGAATCTTTGTAAGACTTTCAGTTTATTCTTGCTCAATCATACACTCTAGGGCTCCTAGTGTTTTCTCCTACTTGATTTCTTATGTTTTCTTTGAAATTCGATAGCATAGTGTTAACTATATCACTGTTTAAAATATTCCCAATTGACACAACATTGGGCACTGTCGTACTGCAAGTCATGTCGTGCTTTTTTGACACGAGTTCCAGTTTGATCGTGCATGATTTCATGTTGATTGAATTTTAAGAATCATGTACATGCCTTAAATACGAGGTCATGTTATTTTTCAGGTATGAGCGCGATGTCGCACTGTTCTACAAATATGAGCATGAGGTCGTGCTCAACCCCGTGTTCACTGCTATTTTCTGCATTGTTTTAATTCGATTATTTTTTAATCTGCTTTCCATATAAAGTATTTCTAACAAATTTTAGGGCATTATAGCAGTTACTCTTTCTTGACCATGCACAGTCAACCATGTAAGGAAACAAGGTAAGGATCCAATCTTTCATTTAAAATATTCAATCTTTATGAACTAGTATTTAATCTTTAGGAAAAAGGTGTTGTTAATCTTAGTTTTGGTGTGAAATCTTGGCTACTTTTCATGAGTTTCTTGAATTGTTTTTGATGCCCTAGAGATCTAGAAGGCTAGAAAACCCAATATTTTAAGGGAGTGAGTTAGTAAGAATTAGGTTTTAGCACAAAATTAGGATAGTTTAGATTATTTTCCTCTAAGTTTTAACATTACAATGCATGTTCCCTTTTAGTTTTCTTATCATATTTCCATTTCCTTGTCGTCTCCTTATCTTGATTCGTATTTAGTTTATGTTTTGATGTTTTTAGTTTTTTTTATTGTAGGGCTTCTTCTTGAGGTAGCTCTTTGGGCCTAATGGAGTCTTATCAAGTCAAGATCCATGGAGTTTTTGGTGTTTCTATTTCATTTTCTTGTTGATTTCCTTTCATTTTGAATTTTTGATAATTTTTTTGATTGATTCAGGATTTGGTTTTTTGATTTTATGATGATTACTTAATATTTTGAATTTTAGTTGATGTATTGATCAGTGTAGTTTTTTGGGTTTTTAGATTTTATAATTGAATCTATCTTTGAATTCTAGTTCTTGATGTTTTTAGTGATGAGAATTTCTGTTTGATTTTTTTAATGTTTTATTTCAATGCCTCTTTGATTCATTATGGTTTAGTTTAATTTTGATTAAAGTTGTTAATCTTTTCTTTGATTGGTTTTACTTTGTTGAATTTGGATTACTTAATTAAGATTCATTTTCTTTGTTTAGATTATTGCTTTTAATTCATGTAGTTTCGGTTTCAATTAAAACTAACTCTCAGTTCGACTAGACTCTCAAAAAGTAGCGAGAACTTGAATGGTGGTTAGCTGCTTTCCCTTATGTACAATATTTGGATTAAGATTTACTTGCCTATATTACTTGATTGCATGCACTTGCGCATAAGTTGGCATAAGTTTTAGGCCAACAAATTCTCAATATGCATGTAACGCCCCGAAAAATCTCTGTTTAATATGGAATAGTGTAGGATTATGCTAGGGTAAAGTGTATAGAAGCATATGGGTATGGTCAGAATGAAAAAAGGTCAGAAATCGCTAAGTGCAGGAGACTGCACATAATTAACGTACGTTAATTGTCCAATTAACGTATATTACGGTATTGTTGGTGGAATAATGTACGTTATTCCATTGAATAAAGTACGTTATTCATTCCAGACAGCCCAGATCCTACATTTTACTAACGTACGTTAATTTGGACAATAAACATACGTTATCAGGGCTCTGAACATGTCATTAAATGTCCGAAAACAACTTAAAACAGGTCATAACTCCCTCCCAACAACCAAAACTCTCTCCAAACTTCTAAACCCTCATTCCAAAGTCTTCCAAACATCAAACCTACCAACGAACGACGAATTTCCAGTGGATTAACACCATATCCATCCTTTAATCGAGTCCTCCTCCCTCTAGGTTTCCAAGTGACGGGAAAGAAGGTAAATCCTCATTCTCGATCTAAAATGTGATGGAAAATAGCTGCATTTGGTAGGGTTTTGATAGGTTTTCAATGTAGTTCATGATTCCCTAAGCCTTTAACCCTAAAACATAAGATTTGTTGAGATTTAAGAGATTAGGGTTTTAGGAAAGTTTTGGGATTTTAGCAAAAAATTATTAGGGGAGGTTTAAATAAGGTGGATTGTGTATTGAATGATAAGAAATGTGATTATATGTGTGTAGGCAACAACATTCGGAACTCGACTCGGGACTCGGGCAACAGATGGAATCTTGGAGCCCGAGGTAAGCGCTTTTACCACTTGTTGTGTTTTGTTATGAATGATTGAATAAATACATTTTTCTTGTTTGTGAATGATGAACTATATGTGATTGGTTTGTTTTAAGCATGAGTTGGTTGCTTGTCTTGGGTAGACCTAAGTTGTATGGAAGTGGCATGGTTAAATGTTTTAAATCGGCATGTGATAGTAAAAATGAAACTCTTGAAAGATTGTTGTGCTTGAATGCAACTTTTTGAGAATGGTTTTGTATATATGTTTGGCTAACGTGACGAATGCTACATTTTATTTGTTTATGATTTTTATGATGAAAGGATGGTGTTTGCTTGATGACTATATTCTTGAGAAATGGTCATTTGTGTTAAAAGTTTCTTGAGGAAACATTATGGCAAGATGGTGATTGGAACTTCGAAATATTGAACTTACATTGAGGCATGTGATAATGGCATGGCATTTTGACATTTGTATAAGCGTTGTATGTATGTTCATGATGAGGGCCTCGTGTCCAATTATGCGCGAAGGGAGTGGACTCTTCCTTATATGAAAACAGGGGCCTCGTGGCAAAATACGCGCAAAGAGAGTGAACTCTCTCTTATATGAAATAAGGGCCTTGTGGCCAAAACGCAATTAAAACAGGGGCCTCGTGACCAATATTCACAAAGAGAATGAACTTTCTCTTGAGATGTGAAGACTCCAGAGCTTGCATTGTGTGGTTGCATTTGGATTCGCATAAATGCATTCATTCACTTCTTATCCTTGATGTTTATGTGGGAAAACTTGGATTGTTATGAGTATGAATGAAATGTGTGTTTATGGAAATTGAATGAGGCAAATTGTGTATGGGAATGTGAATATGAATTGAATAGCTTGTTATGTGAATACAAATGGTGTTGGATATGTGGAATATGGAACATCTGAATAAATGTAAGCTTGATGATGGTTGTGAATAAGTATGGGATATGAAAATTGTAAACCCCAAAAATAAAATCCCATTTTCAATTTAATTAACAATCTTTATAAGATAATTGTAAAATCAGAGTTAATTCGAATATAAGTTAGAGGAGATAGAAAATTAAATACATTTCCGTAAAATAAACACGGGCACAAATCGATTACAACAACAATATAAAACATAAATCCAAAATCCAGAAATTCAACGAAAGCAAATAAAAAGTTTGAAACAAATCCAAACTCAAATTATTACATATTTTCAAATATGTTCAAATTCTCAATCTGAAAACAGTACACAAATAAATGATAGAGCTCCACCTCTGACATCAGCAAGTCTGGTGCAAGATCACTCTAACCCCGGTCCACTGGTAACTTTCAACGTCCTGCACATTTTTAAAACAAATCGTCCTAGTGAGCGAGAAAGCTCAGTAAGTGGCGCAGGGAAAATCCATACTCCTTAGGGAATATGATTCTCCTCTAACCTATTACATCTACACATTTTATCTCTTTTATCTCATTATTCTCTCAGGGTATTAAGCATATCAAGCTTAATATATTTTCATCGATTTAATCGTAAATGTTTATTCAGTTCTATTCATAACTTATTAATTATGCAAAATTTATATGTCATGTATGAATGCGACTCCAATGCAAATGCAAATCCCATGCAAATGCTTGCCCCGGGGTCTTCCCTTTTCTTTTCTCTTTCTTTTCTTTTTCTCTTTCTTTTTCTCTTTCTTTTCTTTTTCTTTCTTTTCTTTTCTTTTTCATCATGTACCCATCTCAGGTACTATATAGCACATACCGTTCTCAGGTATTGCATATAGAGATCTCTCCCGATTACATCGGTCCCAGACCGGCATCGAGCTCTCGCCCGACATAATAATCAGGCCCAGCCTGTATCTCATATCTCAATACCCATCTCAGGCACTAGTGTCACACAGTCATGCAACACAATGAATGAATAA
>CANYCX010429456.1:0-10998 GCA_948193385.1 Breynia disticha f. nivosa
ACGACCGTGTTGATTACTTAAGGTTGTATATAACTGGAAGTTTCAAATAGAAAATGAAAGAAAAGAAAGAGAGAGCAGTGGTGAGACATGAGAGACCGAGAGAGAGAGAGAGAGAAAGGAAAGAAAAACAAAGAGGGAAAGAGAAAAAATGGTGAAAACGAATAAAGGAGAATAGAGGTGATAAAAAGTTATTGAATTCTTAAGATTTATTTGTAAATTTCGATATTTTATGAAGAATAGATAGTTAGGATCTGTTAGTAAATAAAAGATAGATTGAATAAGAAAAAGAGTAATATATATATATATATATATATATATATGTGTGTGTGTGTGTGTGTGTGTGTGTGTGTGGTTTGCACCATTTTGCCCTTTTAAGGTTTTCCATTCGGTCCGTCAAATCCCGACTCTCATTTTTCTCAAATTATATTTACGGAGATTTTTTACCACTCTCATTCCCTCTATTGTTATTTTAATAATTTGCAAATTTATCCGTATTGTTCCTACATATTTTAATTTAAATTTAATTAAATGAAAATTTAGGGCGTTACAGCTCTACCCTCTTAAGAAAATTTTGTCCTCAAAATTTAAATTCATGCCTAGATCTAGAAACAAATAAGGATAACACTTGCACATCTCCTCTTTGACCTCCCATTTAACTTCCTTTGGATAATGGAAACTCCATTTCACCTTATAGGTCATATCCTCCAATATCTCCACTTCCTTTGGAGAATGGAAACTTCCTTTGCAGAATGGAAACAAATGAGGACCTCTTTGTTCCTCAATTTACGAACCACCCGATCCAGGATTTTACTAGTTCCTCCTTATAGGTCATATCCTCCAATATCTCCACTTCGGGTTCCTTAATCACGTGATTCAGATCTGATTTGTACTGTAACAGCCTAAAAAATGTCCCTTTAATATGAAGTAATATAGGATTAGGTTAGGGTAAAGTGTATGGAAGCATACAGGTATGTTCGGAATGGAAAGGAGTTGAAAATGACTAAGTGTTACAGAATGTGGGAGAATAACGTACGTTATTCCCATAATTAACGTACGTTATTCATCCTGTCTGACACAAATCCTGCAATTTATTAACGTACGTTAATTTGGCAAATAAACATACGTTAACGGGCCCCTGGACATGTCATTAAATGGCCGAACTACATTTAAACCGTGTCATAACTCACCCTTAACTACCAAAACACTCTCAAAACTTCCTCTCCATCATTTATTGTCATTCCAAACATAGAACCCGTCATAGAACAACACATTTCCACCAGATTAACAACATTTTCAGCCTCTAGTTGAGCCTTCCTCTCTCTAGGGTTCCAAGTGATCGGAATCAAGGTAAAACTCTAATCCCGAGCTGACATATGTTGTAAAATAGGTACATTTGATAGGGTTTTATCAGGTTTTCAATGTAGAACATGATTCTATAAGCCATTAACCCTAACATATACATTTTGGTGAGATTTAAGAGATTAGGGTTTTGGGGAGTTTTGGGGATTTTGGGTGGAAATCTGTTTAGGAGGCCAAAATAACATACATTGTGTGTTAAATGATTGGAAATGCGATTGTGTGTGTAAGTAACGATATTCAGAACCCAACTCGGGAATCGGGCGAAGGATTGGACCTCGAAGCCCAAAGTAAGTACTTTTATGCCACTTACTTGTGGTGTTTGGTTTGTTATTGGTAAATTCTTATATGTATAATGTTCTTGATGAAAAATTGAAAATGAGTTGGGGCTTGATAAGCATGTAAGTGTATGTTATATGAGTGATTGCTTACTAATAAGAATGATTTAACTTGTATGATTTCTTGGTGATGATTGTTGTTAGTTATGTGGTTATGTTGTTGCAAAATGGGTTTTTAGGAACCAAATAAATTGGACATTGTTGGCTTTCTCGAAAGATGTTATTTGTATGGAATGCACAATGTAAAATGTAGAAATTTGATATATGAATTAAGAATTGGCTTGCATTATGATTCATGTTTGATGCTAATTTCATGATTGGTGTGTGAATGGCTAAAAGCCTTATTGTTAAATGAATTGCATCGCATTCAGTCGATTCATGTGGCAAGTGTGAGCGTCATTTCATGATGGCATTGATATAAGAGGGGTTTGGCCCAAATGTACATAAAGATCGAGTGAAGTCTCTCTTTACAAGAAAATAAGGGGTTTGTCCCAAATATGCAAAAGGATGAGTGAAGTCTCTCCTTATACAAAAACAAGGGGTTTGGTCCAATTTGATAAAGGATTAGTGAAGTCTCTCCTTATATGAAAAGGCGCAGAGATCGAGTGAAGTCTCTGTCCCATAAAGTTTGAGGCTCTAGAGCATTTCATTGTATGGTTGCATTAGAATTTTCATAATGCATCCATTTATGTACTTATGGTTGATGTTGTGTAAGAGCTTTAAATGCTAATGGCATGAATGAGTATGTATATATATTGGGAAAATCAAATGAAGTGAATTATAAGTATGAAATTGAATAGCTTGATGTGTGGAAGAATGATATGATATGTGTGAAATGTTGAGTGTATGAAGGAATGATAATTTGATAATGTGTTATGCCTAAACAATGTGTTATGGATGTGAATGATTGGGATTAGTTTATGATGTAATGTGTTAAGTACATGTTTAAATGACTAAGTATGATGATTTGGATGTATACATGACTTGTATGGATGCCTTATGAGTTGGCTGGTATGCTTAAGGTGAATGGATAAGTATATTCATGAAATAGACTTAGGAAAATTTGGACAGAATGTAGCAGAACCATTAATGTACGTTATTTTCAGAGATAACATACGTTAATGACCCTAGATATACGTTAATTGAACCTTGGCATGCGTTATTCATATTGTACTTTAAAGGAAGAATAATGTACGTTACCCAAGGGTTAACCTACATTAATTTGACCCAAAAAACCTAATTTTGACCTGAATAACATCCTAAGACATGTCTAATATATCCTAATGATTCTGGAGGATTCCATGATACATTAAACACATTGTAAACTTCTATAAAACATGTTAAGAATATCTTGTGTGAAATTGTAAGGGTAGAATCAATGATTGTATGCGAGGGAGGATAGGCCGCGGAGGCCGACAACTCCCCTATACCTCAACATAGAGAGACACTGAGGGAAAGATTACTGAGTATTAAAAATACTCACCTGTGTTTTGCTAAAATATGTGCATATCGACAGTAGAAGGTGCTAGACATACTTTTGGGCAGAGCTTGCACGTGTGATACCGGATTGATAGGTCGGCTCATAGGGATTTTGGACATGCATAATTTTACACTTTTGTATAGCCATACACCTGTCAGTATATGCTTTTACTGGCATTGCATTGTTTTAAACCGAAAACCATGGCTTCTGCAATTGTTATACTTTTACTTTGTATTGGGCCATTTTAAAGAAAATGCATGTATGAAACACTTGATTTCATATATATATATATATATATATATATATATATATATATGTTTACTTGAATTGAATTGTTCACTGTTGTCTTATACAAAAAAAATGGGTGCTCAATTGTAATTATTTGAAAATGAACTTTCTAATATTTGGCGTCACATTTAGTGGTAACAGAGCGAGGATTAGATTCCCTGCGGATTGCACTAGAAAATTGTTTTCATTACATCATTTTTCATGGAACTAAAGTTTTCAAATGGTGATTTTGGATAGGATGGATCATATAGAGGATGTATCACACGAGGTTACTGTCGAGTCCCAGGACTCCATAAAGGGATAGGGACCAGTCCTCAGACACGGAGCACCACCTGCACATAGGGGAGCACCTTTTGCACCCGGTACTATACCGTTTGATCCTGCACACGCCCAAATCTATCACGTGATGATGCTATAGTTGATAGGCCAGCAGGGAGGTCTGTAGAGCGGTCAATAGCCAAGGGCAAAGTTAGGAGGCCAGCTGAGGGAGTGCCTCGACATTGATAGAAACTTTTTTGAGGTGCGCAAGCAAGGTGCCAAGACATTTGAGGGGACAACTGACCCCGTAGAGGCTGAGGATTGGCTTCGACAGACGAAGCGAATCCTTAATCGATATAGGTGCACACCTGGGCAGAAACTGAGATATGCCACCTATGTGTTAGAGAAGGATGTGTGGTACTGGTGGGAGGTAGTCCCCAGGGCCAGAGTGACCCTCCTACTCTTACTTGGGCTGACTTCCAGATGGATTTTACCAAGAAGTATACCCCAAAGCACTACCACTGCAAGAAAAAGGTAGAGTTCCTAAAGCTGAAATAGAAGGGGATGACAGTCGCTGAGTATGAGGCAGAGTTCACCAGACTCTACCCTACGCTCCAGAGGATAAGGCTCCTACCTATCAGCTACTGCTGGAGACAACCTTGAGGGCCTATGAGCTTATGTTGGAGGAAGACCGGGTAGAGGGGAAATGCCAGAAGAGGGGAAATGCCAGAAAATTTTTGGTGGTTCCAGCACCACTGTAGAGCAGAAAAAGGCATGGTTCAGGATTCCAAAGAGTGATAGTGCAGAGAGCAGCCGATAGAGGAGTGAAGTAGGTAGTAGGGGGAGTCATTCCTATAGACCCCCTCCTTCAGGATAGTAGAGTATGGGAGGATTCATTAGTGGAGACACTCGTCTGATATGCTTCTATTGTAACAAGCTGAGACAAAAAATTAGGTTTTGCATGGAGACGGCTAGAGATGAGGGGAGACTAACCCCGGGACAGAGCAGTGTCATAGACAATAAGGGAGCTCCTACTAACAATGCAGGCAGAGGTAGAGATGGCAGGATTTAAAGTGCCACTATCAGAGGCAGAGGGTTTCTCAGACTAGAGCTGCATCTCAGGCACCTGTCTATGCTATGACACGTGATGAGGCAGAAATCATTGATAGACCCTGGGTCGACTTGTTTATTTCTGGGTGAGTTAGTTATAGAGCAGTTAGGGAGTAGTATAGAGTCACTGGGTTATGTTGTAGTTGTATCTATGCCAGCTGGAGGTATTGTCATGATGGATAAAGTGTTGAGAAACTGTGAGCTGAGGATTGGTCTAGTGGATTGCGACGCGAAGGAGGTGGTGGTGGAGGTGGATGGAGAGAAGAGAGTTCTGCTTGTCGGAGAGCTTAGGGTTATACCTTCTTGCTTGGTTTCTGCAGCGATGGCTGCAAGGTTGATCAGGGACAGATGTGGGGCATATCTGGCATGCGTGACGGATTTGGGGTAGAAAAAGCTGGGAGTTAGTGATGTGCAAATAGTGAGGGAGTACCCTGATGTATTCCCAGATGATTTGACGGGTTTACCGCCGTAAAGAGAGGTAGATTTTGAGATTAAGACGGTGCCGAGAGTAACACCGATCTGAATAGCTCCATATCCGATTTGAGAGCGAGGTGTTGGCAGCTACAAGTGGAGGAGAACTCCATTCCTAAGACTGCGTTAAGGACCCGTTACGGCCACTTCGAGTTCACTACGATTCCGTTCGGTCTGACTAACACGTCGGCAGCCTTTGTGGCTTTGATGAATAAGATCTTTCAACTGTTCCTAAATAGTTTTGTGGTGGTGTTCATTGGCGATGTGTTGGTTTATTCCATAGATCAGTATGAGCACGAGGGACATCTGAGGCAGGTTTTGGAGATACTTAGGAAGAAACAGCTATATGCTAAGTTCAAAAAATGCGAGTTCTGGATGTGAGAGTTGGTCTTCCGAGGCCACGTTATATCGGCAGAGGGTGTTATGCAAGATCCCAGTAAGAAAAAAGTGATTCAGAAGTGGGAGGCTCCTAGGAATGTGATGGAAGTACGCGGTTTCTTGCGATTAGCAGGTTACTACCATAGGTTTTTAGCTGATTTCTCTAAGATAGCGAGGTCAATGACTAATCTTTTAATGAAGAACACTCCTTTCATTTGGAATGATCGGTGTGAGGAGAGCTTTCAGGAGTTAAAGCAGAGGTTAGTAGAGGCACCTGTACTTATATTGCCAACGGATGGTCGAGGATTTGTGGTTTATACGAATGCTTGTAAAGCGGGATTAGGAGGAGTGCTGATGCAGAATGGGACGGTGATTGCATACTCTTCGAAACAGTTGAGACAACATGAAGTGAATTACCCGACCCATGATTTGGAGTTAGCAGCTATCATCCACGCTTTGAAAGTGTGGAGGCATTATCTGTATGGTGAGACATTTTAGATTCTTACAGATCATAAGAGTCTAAAATATATCACTACATAGTGGGAGTTGAATTTGAGACACAGTAGATGGATTGAGCTCCTAAAGGACTATGATTGCACTATCGACTACCATCTGGGTAAGGCCAATGTCGTTGTAGATCCGTTGAGCCAGAAGGGTAGGAAGGATGAGGATACAGTGACTTGTAAGGTAGAGTCCTTATTTGCATTGACAGCATTGCGGGTACAGCTTGATATGGTTCAAGGGAAAATTTTAGCAAACATTCAGGTTCGACACCAGATGCGAGACTTGATAGCTAAGAGACAGAAAGATGACGAGCACTTACTAAGATTAAGAGGAAGGTTGAGAAAGGGAAAATGGCTACCCTTAGATGAGGATGGTATTCTTTATTATGGGAAGCAAATGTGTATTCCTGACCTAGAAGAGGTCAAGGAGGTTTTGATGATGGAGGCACACTCTTCCCCACTTTCAATACATTCGAGAAATAATAAAATGTATCGAGACATGCAAGAGATGTATTTGTGGATGAATATGAAGAGGAAGATCGCCGACTTAGCAGCTCGATGTCTTTCGTCCTAGAAAATCAAGGCAGAACATCAAGCTCTAGCAGGAAAATTGAAGCCGTTAGAGATTCTAGAGTGGAAATGGGAAAAGGTGACGATGGACTTCATTATGGGGTTACCGAGGACATTCTGGAGGCATGATGTCGTGTGGATTATCGTTGACAGATTGACCAAATATGCTCACTTTTTGGCGATTCAACAGGACAACAAGTTGAGCAAGATGGTAGGCTTGTATGTTTAAGAGATAGTGAGATTACACGTGGTGCCTGTGTCTATCGGTTTTGCATGCGATGGGCACCAGACTGAGGTTCAGCACCACGTTCCAACCTCAAACTGATGGTCAGTCTAAGAGGACTATTCAGACTATGGAGGATATGTTGAGAGCATGTGTGTTGGAGTTCGGGGGTAGCTGGGATGATCACTTGCCACTAATCGAATTTGCTTACAACAATAGCCACGACTCAAGTATTGGGATGACACCTTACGAGGCATTATATGGTCAGAGATGTCGGAGTCCAGGATCACCAGAGTTGGTGCAGAAGACGTTAGAGAAAGTGAATGTGGTTAAAAAGTGTATGCAGGCAGCCCAGGATCACCAGAAGAGTTACTTTGATAGGCACCATAGAAATGTATCTTACAAGGTCGGAGACAGAGTTTTCTTGAGAGTGTTGCCTTGGAGAGCCGTGATCCGATTCAGAAAGAAGGGGAAGTCGAGTCTGAGATATGTACGACCATATGAGATCATTGAGAAGGTGGACTGCTTACTTACTGGCTTCAGCTATTCGAGGAGTTGTCCAGACTTCACAATGTTTTCCACGTATCGATGTTGAAGAGGTACCGTTCTGACCCGAGCCACGTGCTCAACTCTCCACGTATGAAAAAAATGGGTGCTAACATTGTAATTATTCGAAAATCAACTTTGTAAAATTTGGCATCACATGTACCGACTCAACATACTCGCACGAAAAAATTATGTAGTCTCTAAAGTTCGTCTGGTAATTGGAGTTGATAAGCTAAAGGTCCTACCCTTTTTATGACTTCATAAGGTCCAATGAACCTAGGACTTAGCTTTCTGCTTTTCCCAAGTCTCAAAACTCCTCTCGAAGGAGATACATTTAGAAATACCTTCTCATCTACCACGTGGGTGATTTCTCACCGATGTGGATCTGCGTAGCTTTTCTGCCGATCTTGGGCAGCTTTAATGCATTTCTTTATTACGTGAACCTTCTCCACTGTCTGTTGCACCAATTCTGGCCCCACAATCTGTCTCAAAACCTCGACATCCCAGAAAACAGGATTCTACACTTCTGCCATACAAATTCTCGTATGGTGTCATTCTAATGTTGGAATGATAACTGTTGTTGTACACAAACTCTATTAATGGTAACTGTTCATCCTTTTCACTTTCTCTCTCCCGGTTTGTGTTATCTTTTCCCGATTTTAGTTTTTAGCACCTTCTACACACTCCCATCGATATTTAATTAAAAATTATTTCGCAAAAAATTTATTCGCATAATTATGAAATAATTCAAAAATTCCTAAAAATTCTTAAAATGGAGGGCATTACAGCTCTCCCCCACTTAAATGAATTTTGTCCTCGAAATTTAAAATCGTACCTAAGTCTGGAAACAAATGAGGATAGCACCTCTGTATGTCCTCTTCCACCTCCCGGGTAGCTTCCTTCGGAGAATGAAAACTCTACTTGACCTTGACCATAGGTATATCCTTCGTCCACAGCTTTCGAACCATTCTGTCAAGAATTTCTGTTGGTTCCTCTATATAAGTCAAGTCTTCTGAAATCTCCATTTCTGGCTTATCAATCACGTGACTGGGGTCCGATCTGTACCTCCTCAGCATACTCATATGAAATACATGATGTAGCCTTGATAATTCTGCTGGTAACTGCAGTCTGTATGCCAGAGGTCCGATCTTCTGCACTATCTCATACGGCCCAATGAATCATGGACTCAATTTTCCAGTTTTCCCAAATGTTAGGATTCCTCTCCATGGTGAAACTTTCAGAAATACTTTCTCTCCAACCTCGTAGGTAATCTCACGCCTATGGAGATTAATATAACTTTTCTGTTTGTCCTGTGCAGCTTTCATACACTTCTTAATAATCTGAACTTTGTCAACTGTCTACTGCACCAACTTTGGTCCCTCAATTTGCCTGAGACCGTCAACATCCCAGAACACTGGGCTTCTGCACTTTCGACCATACAATGCTTCATAGGGGCCATTCTGATGCTGGAATGGTAGCTGTTGTTATACGCAAATTCAATCAGTGGCAAGTGCTTGTCTCAGTTACCTCTGAATTGCAGTATACATGCTCTCATCATATCCTCCAGAGTCTGTATTGTTCGCTCAAACTGACCATCAGTCTAAGGATGGAAAACTGTGCTGAAATTAAGTCTGGTACCCATTGTTGCCTTCAAACTTCTCCAAAATCTTGAAGTAAATCGGGGATCACAATCAAATACTATAGAAATAGGTACTCCATGCAGTCAAACTATCTCAGTAACATATTTCTCTTCTAGTCAATCCAGAGACTCATCCTGCCTCACAGCCAGAAAATGCGCTGATTTAGTCAGCCTATCCACAATCACCCACATTGAATCATTCTTCCTAAAGGTTCTGGGTAACCCAATCACGAAATCCATCGTGATTCTTTCACATTTCCACTATAGAATGGATAGGGATTGCAATTTCCCAGCTGGCACTTGATGTTCTGCCTTTATTTGCTGGCAACTCAAACATCTGGCCATATACTCTACAATTTCATTCTTCATACCTGCCCACCAGTACAGAGGCTTCAGATCCCTATACATTTTCGTGCTGCCTGGGTAAACAGAATATCATGAGGCATGTGCCTCCAGCAGGATCTCCTCTTTGACTTTTGGAATATCTAGTACACAAAGTCTGTCTCCATAGTACAATATACCCTCTGCATCCAAAGTATAGGGTGTATCTCTTCCCTTTTCAACTTTCCTATTTGCTCTCATTAGCTTCACATCTTCCCTCTGCCTCTCTCTGATCTACTCCTGAATCATCGGTCTAACCGATATGTTCGCCAACAGTCCCTCTTCTATAACCTCCAATTCTAACCTCAGCTCTCTCAATGCGAATAAGGATTCCACCTTGTAAGTAATACCATATGTCACCTGAGATTTTTGGGTTAAAGCATCAACTACTACATTGGCCCTTCCGGGGTGATATTCAATAGAGCAATCGTAGTCCTTAAGCAACTTTATCCACCTCCTCTGCCTGATATTCAATATATTGAAAATCTTGAAGGTTTCACCATAAAGGTAGTGCCTCCAAGTTTTCAGAGCATGGATGATTGTTGCCAATTTCAGATCGTGAGTGGGATAATTTAGCTCATGTGGTCTAAGGTGTCTGGAAGTATAGGCAATCACCTTTCCGTCTTGCATCAAAACCCCGCCTAAACCTTGACCAGAAGAATCAGTGTTCAATACAAACTCTCTGTTAGAGGAAGGCAAAGTCAACACTGGAGCTTCGGTTAATCGTTTATTTATCTCCTCAAAGCTCTTCTGACATTTATCAGTCCACTCATGTTTAGCATTCTTTCGTGGCAAACTAGTTAGGGGCCTCGATAATATATAAAATTCTTGAATGAATCTCCTATAATAGCCTGCCAGACCAAGGAAACTTCAGTGTTCAGTGACATTCTTGGGCACTTTCCAATCTTTCACAGCTCTAACCTTGGAAGGATCTGGCTGAACACCCAAACCAGAGATAACATGTCCAAAGAAAGCAACTTTCTCTAACCAGAATTCACACTTCAAGAACTTGGCATAAATCTCCTTCTCTCTTAAAATCTGAAGTGTTATTCTCAAGTGCTCCTCACGTTCAGCTCGGCTCTCTGAATATATCAAAATGTCATCAATAAACATCACAATAAAGAAACCCAGATAGGGCTGAAACACCTTATTCATCAGAGCCATGAAAGCTACAGGGGCATTTGTCAATCCGAAAGGCATAACAGTGAATTAAAAATGTCCATACCTTGTTCGGAAAGCTGTCTTAGGTATTGAATGATCTCCTACACGTAATTGCCAATACCCTGATCTAAGGTCAATTTTAGAAAATACCACTGCACCTCGCAATTGATCCAATAAGTCGTCAATTCTGGGTAAGGGATATTTGTTTTTGACTGTCACCCTATTGAGTTGGCGATAGTCAATGCACAGTCGCATACTCCTGTCTTTCTTCTTCACAAACAGAACAGGAGCTCCCC
>CANYCX010429465.1:0-12371 GCA_948193385.1 Breynia disticha f. nivosa
TCCACTCATCTCTCTGCATATGCTAAGCTGACATGAACCCACCGCACATGGAGGCGATTGAGTTTCACTTGCCGCCAATAGCAAGTGGGGTCAAATAAATTCAAACCCTCATATTATTACACAAACATAGACATTATAAATGCCAACCCATGTCCCCTCTTCTTCAGTTTTAGCTTTCAACTCATTTCTTGCCCTTGAAATAATGGGGAAGATAAGAGAGAAAATAGATTCTACAAGATCGTCACAAACCCTACCACCATCACCGTCACACTCCTTTTCCTCGTCTTCCTCCTCGGATTTCGAATTCACCATCTCTCTCTCGCCGCGAAAAACATCCAATCATCTTTGTCCCGCCGATGAGTTATTCTACAAAGGCCAACTTTTACCTCTCCATCTATCACCACGTATTTCCATGGTACGCACGCTTCTGTTAGCTTCGTCAAGTACTTCTTCCTCTTCAGATACAACCACAACAGCCTCACGTGACTCCACCGGAAGTTCCAATGATTCCACGTCATCGTTTGCGAGCGATCTTGCATTACTTGGTGAGTGTGACTCGTCGAGACCGAGTTCTGTAACCGACGACGACGAGTTCAAGAGGCTTCACGTTAACCCGAAAGACCAGATCAAGAGAAGCGGTAATAAGTATTTTTCTCTGTCAAGATTCTCTTCTGTGTTCAAGAAAGATAATAATAACAAGAGCTCGCGTGAAAACGACAACGTTTCCAACTCACCGGTGAAAAGAATGAGTGTTACGGCTAAAGAGGTTATAAGGAAGTATTTAAAGAAAGTTAAGCCATTGTATGAAAAGCTCTCACAAAAGCAAAACACAACGGCGAAAGCTGATAGATCCATGAGAGATATCCTAGTAGAAAACGACGACGTAGCAAGTAAAAACGAAACAAAAGATGCCATTACAACCGGTAGAAGCGGAGGGTTTATTTCACATTCATTTTCCGGGAATTTAAGGTATCCAAGGAGAAGAAGCTACGTGTCAAGCTGTCCTTCGTCGATGAGGTCATCGCCGAGCCATTCGGGAGTGCTGTGTAGAACTCCGTTTGGTGAAACGTCGCCGTTTTCGGGGAATAGAGCTAGCGGAGGAATGCATTACGATGCGTCGTCAATGGAGGAGCTTCAAAGTGCTATACAAGGTGCAATTGCTCACTGCAAGAACTCTATGCTGCAAAACAAGACTTTAATTAGTAATGAAATATAATTAATCGAAGTTAATGTTATTATTATGTTAATTTTAACTTGGTGGGACGAAGAAGGGAGTAATTAATTAGTCAAACTAATTGTTAATTATTGTTTTGCTAAGCTTGATTAGTGTCATGCTTATTGATTATTCTGATCATAAACTCTCTTTTGTTGGTTATTATTAAGTCGAAGAGGTAAAAAAGGTGGGTGCGGTGAATGTAACTGTACAACCGGATGAATTTTGTTTTGTTCGGATGGAATCTTATACTCCTTCCGCAATTCCGTTTCATTTTATATGATACGAAAATATCGTCATTTTAATGTCTTAAAATAAGTCGAAAGAGTCGGAATCGTCTTCGAATGAAGTTTGTCTTTTTTCAGGTAGGCTCCAGTTTGTCTGTATCTAGTTTGTTTTGTTGTTGCATGCAAACTAGTGGTAGATGAAGACCCTTCCTTTTTTAACCAATGTGTTAAATGAAAGTTACCTGCACACTGATGTCTCTCTTTTTGTATTTGTACAGACCGGTTTATTTATAAATCGATTTTATCAATCGATTCGATTAGTTTTTATAATAATACCACATATATTTAATAAATCGCAGGTGGAAAGACATTATTGGTTAGGTAGACCTCAAATACCGTTAAAATAATAAATATGAAGTGAAAGGAAAGTGAGAAGAAGCATGTGGACAAGAGAAAATGAAGTTTGTTGCGTCCTTATTATCACACTTGTCAAATTCAAAATTTCAACATTAATTCTACAATCCTATATATCAGATTCGATTGGGTCACTCCTACCCGGCTCGAATGAGAATTAGTCTGGAGTGTTCATGATATCCCGTGGTTCAGACAAAAAAAATCACTAACCTACCTTACCAAGTTTAATTTCAAAAATAGTCCTAATTAAAGAGTTGAAGACCAATATTTTATTTTTTTTCTATTTTTAATTAGTTAAATAATTTTAATTGATTTAAAATAAAGGTCACTGGAATTTTTCAAGCAATTTTATTTTCATTGAATTTCATCAAAAAAATTACAGATTTAGACGCCATTTGCCCTTGTACCAGACAGCTAGAAGAAAGTTATAATTGTATATATCGTGGTCCAAAAGTATGTAGCAAAACCTATATTGATATTGCAAGTCTAAGTAGAGGTGTTAAATTTGAATCGGAACAGACGAACTAAAATCGAAACAGGACCTGAACCGAAGAAACCGACCATGTCCAATTCTGGTTCTAGTTCCGGTTCTATGGTTCATGGAACCTCGAATCGACAGTTCAAGGTTCTGACCGGTTGTTTGGTTAATTTTATAAGAAAAATCAGACTCGAACCGAAATCGGAACCAAACTATTCCAAACTGGCTCTACCAGGTTCCGATTTCGGTTCAAGGAAACATCCAATCGTGAAGTGCTGGTTTTGAACTGGAATCGGCGGTTCAAACCTTTTTAACAACTCTAGGTCGAAGGGTGAGGGTGGAGGGAGCCAAAGATTGCTGGTAATTTTACCATTAATGATGACATTATTATGTGTGGCTCTTTTAGAACATTATCAAGAATTTATATACTTTATTGATCTTTGATTAACCCCTTAAATTAATTTAATTTTTTAATAATTTCATCTATAATATATTTTTATATTAAAATAAAATTTATGATTCACATTTTATGACTATATAAATTTAATAAATTGATTACAAAAAAAAATTAACATAAAGAGTTTGTTGAGAATGCTTCTATCACTTGGAATGATAAGTTCTCTTATGCTTATGCATGGAAATTGCACACTTCGTTGTTCAAGAACTAAAGATGTGTCCTTCTTAAGTTCCTAAACCTTCAGGTTTTTTTTTATAAAAACGTCTAAGTGGTTTGACGAAGAAAAGTGTTTATAAACAAAGTTTGACTTGGGTTTTACGCGATATACGAGAATGACACAGGGATGCTAATTTAAAAAAAAAACAACAATATGGTATATGTTTCTCATTGCCAAACAAGACAGGTAAATATCACCAAGCGCGTAGATCAACTGACGTGGGGTTGTTCTAGCTTAACCAGAGATTTTGAGTTCGAGTTCTGGGTACGCAGCTGCGTTAAAACTTGGTTGGGAGAACTTTGCCGCCTTTGTGGTCCTGCCCGGCTCGAACGAAGATTAATCTGGAGTACTCAGGATACCTCGTGGTTTAAAAAAAATAGAGGTAAATTAATATTACTACAACTCATAAATGAGAGTAGATAACATGAAAAGCAATGATATGATATGATGAAATTTTGAATGGTAAAGATACGTACAAGTACGGGCCAATTATAAACTGAATTGATGAAAGGAGACCGTAAAATTGTCGCGATATATGATGTGGTGCGAGAAGTTAAACATTGTGAAGATTGATTTTTTCCGAATCAAAATTTGGAGTTTCATATAAATGGGACCAACTTTGTTGGAAGATACATTTGTGGTTGTGGCCATTTATAAATCAGAAAAATACCACCGGAGGTATAGATGAACTGACGTGAGATTGTTCTAACTTAATTAAAAATCTCGAGTTTGAGTCCTAGGTATGCAAATGCGTTAAAATTCGACTGAGAGAGCTTTGTCATCCTTTTAGTACTGCCCTACTTGAATGAGATTAGTCTGGATCAGCTCGATTCGAATGAGAATTAATCTGGCACGTCCAGATATCTCGTGGTTAATAAAAAAAAAAAAGAAAAATAGGGAGTTGTGGATGTGATGGAGAAAGAGATGTATTTAGTTTGGTGAATAACAATCATCCATTTTGGGTTGTGTTTGCTTGCCCTTATTTGTCTCCCAAATTCATTCAGGTCCTACTTTCATTCTCATTTCTCAATCGTCTCGCCATGCAACTTTGAGTTTTTTTGTTTTTTTCTGTTCAACTTTTGTGAGTGAAAAGCAATACTATTGGATAGTATTACGTTTCAGTAAAATAAGATTGGTTTGAGTCGTTAAAACTAGAGAAAGATTCATTCATTTTTATAAGAGGTTATAAAATAAATAAATTTAAAATAATATAGGAAAAAATATTATAGAATTACTGTAGAAAAAACACAATAAAAATAGCTACTTTAGAAAAGTGAAGAAAGCACAAAATCTTAGTAAGTCAACATAACGTAAAGATGATGGCAAAGTGAAAGGGATTGAAACTGTGGTTTGGAAACTGATGTGAAACCTCAAGTTAACATCAAAATTTGGATCGGATTTTCCATTTTTCAATTAATAAAATTTCAAAAAAAAACATGTCATGTTTTTTTTTGTCTTCCCACCCGGTATCGGGTAGCCATATTGGACCACGACTAATCCGGACTCGCTCTGAGAGACAGATGGAGCTACCTCACGAGGGGGGTCTCCTAGGCTCGAACTCACGTCGCAGAAAGCCAACCGGAGGTGGTTTGCCACTCCACCACGTCCTCGTGAGCTAAAAAAAAACATGTCATGTGTCATTACAAATTTGCTAAAAATGACGTGGTCCTTTTTCTACATAAATGGCCAACGATGGCTTTTTGACATGTCTAGGACAACAAATGAGTAAGTACTATTCATACATTCTAGAGTTGTCAATTCTTAACATAATAATACGATTTGTGAGTACACATTTTGACACGACATCCTAAATGATACTGCCAATTAAAGACAGAAACAAAGGGAGTAAAGGAACGACAGTCGCTTATTGTATTTATATAATCTTACTCTTTTTATTACGTATTTTTTATAATATTGCTCTTTTTCATAACTTTTCTAATATAATTTTTAACTCTTTTATTTATTTTTTAAAAAATTGAGTGCGTTATTGCATGGAAGACGACATCTCTAGTCTTGAAATACTTGAACAGCAACTTAGGGTAAATTTTAATACGAGGCCAATAGAGATGAGTCTCCTTCTTTATTTTACTGAAACTATACAATTTACGTAAAATAAAAATTGTTTTTACTGAATAAATCAATGACTCAAATTTATTTTTACTGTATCGAACGATCAAAATTCGATGCCTCGCAACTTAGGTTTGAGAAAAGTTAAAGTACTATATTCCCCATAAAATATGTAATTAAAATTTATAGTCGGATTTTCAAACATTACTCATCGCTCATGGTTATAACAAGCAGTGATAATGCTGTTTCTTCTATCCTACGATATCATTACTCAATGGTGATAATAACAAATGTTCTGACCTTTTATTTATATATATATATATATATATATATATATATATATATATATAAGATAGTATGGTTATTTATATTATGATGTTAAAAGTACTGATTAAGCAAGATATTTTAGCTTCAACTATAATAATGCATTATCAAGTATCATTATATATGTCTTATGCCTTCTTGCAGGCCCTTCTGGCAGCTCCGGCTGTTGGGTAGATCCCCTACTAGGCATTAACTCCCTGACCGGGTTCTTTGGGGTTGAGCTCCCCTTGTACCCATTTTTATAAAAAAAAAAATATATGTCTTTGGTTTTCAATTAAGTTGTAGGTATTACAATATTATCTTTATTTATGAGTTATTTCGATTTCTAACGAGCAAATGACGTGCCAATTTCAGATAAAAGTAATTTTATGTCTCTTTGGTCAAAAACCATCTACATTCTAGAAATCAGACATTACAGTGCAATCTTACTGTAAAATGAGGTTGTCCGAAAAAAAGGCATGCTTTGTTATATATATGCATGACAATATGAGCCATGTGAGTTTTTATCTAACCATTGTTGTCTCTAATTATTGACGATAATATTGTCTTGTAAGCTACCATACAATACAGTTGTATATAACTAAAAGGAAGCTTTGAGTTGGGGAAGGAAAGAAAAATGAAAAAATGTGATTATTGAATCTGATTGTGTAGTGGCCGTGTTGGCTATTAACGAGAGAATTACCTTCCCGCTCATGGGTCACGAACGGTTAAGAGCTTACCTGTGAGTTGGCCTTCTTGCAGGCCCTTCTGGGCGCTCTGGCGCTTGGGTGGATCCCCTGCTAGGCATTCGCTTCCTGACTGGGTTGCTTGGCGGTTTGAGCTCCCCTTGTACCTATTTTTAACACAAAAAAAAAAATTAACGAGAGAATTAACTATAATTCTTGTGTTTGGTTTATTAATATTTCTTATATTACAGCTCTTATTAATGTAAGTTATGTTTATTAGGAGAATTGTGAATTCGGCTACTCATTTGCTAGTACGAGGTGTGATTTAGTTTCCAGATTGCTTTGTTTGGAGCTTTTAAATCTTGAAATGTATTCTTACTGCTATTGCAACAGATTTGAGTAATCGAAGATATTAAATTGTTTCGCTTCAAAATAAAGTAGAAGCAGTGTTATCAGAATCGGATCAATTATCGAATTGGAAAAGAGACTGTTGGTTGGTTCATTGGTCAATTGGTGGTATACTGGTGGTAATTTAAAAAATAAATAAATAAATAAATAAATAAACATATATAAATATACAAAATTATTTAATTTTTAAATTATTTAATATTTTTCAATATTTAGGTTCACTGGTTTTCACCAATTTAGTATCGATTCGCTTGTAGACCAGCCTGAATAGTGAACCGGGACCGAATCAGTGTCCGATTTACCGGTCCGATTGACCAGTTCAGTCTTGTTTTTATAACATTAACAATAAGACTAAGCCAAACCCATTTAGGCCACACTTCAAATCGTTTCATCATGTGGATCACAAAATGAAATAAATCAGTTAACCCTCTTCTAAAATTACAAAATGCAGAATATCAATATTATATGACAAAAACGCAGCAAAAGCTGCAAAAATATTTCTATCTTCTTTCATGAACATTTAAAGCTATTTCCGAGAACAATCACATGATTCCTTCTTTCGAGATATCTGAAAGGTCTCTTTTTAAGATCTTCACTACAGGAGTTATCAAACAAATGTCACAAAGTTTCAACAGCACAGAACGATTTTGGAGCAGTGGTGTGGATTCTGCAGTGATTCTGTGAATTGCCAACGACAAAACTTTCACCACTACATTCCACTGTTTCTACCTTCACACAGTGTCTGAACTGAACCATTGAACCAAGCCAACCTATAATCCCATAAGCAACTTGTTTTTTTGACAGCTTTACACTATCAATATACACAAACACAAACACAAACACAAACACAAACACAGTTCAGTGATAAAGAGAATCAACCAGCACAAGATTTGATACCTGGTTCGATAGTCTCTTTGAGACTTTTGTCCTTGTTTCATGAACTATTGAAATAATCAACAGTTATATTTGTTATTTTCACGTTATTTAAGATATGAATTGAGTTAAACTCTAAAGATATTACTATATGAAAAACCAAAGAAGTAACTAAGATGATTGGGTGATAACAGCCTGGCTTTGCATGGAACAGAGTAAAGCAACCTTTAATTAATACTACTAAATAGTAGTGTATGGTCTGGTCCCCAACCCTGATGCAGTCTAAGGCACAGTACTGTGCATTGGAGTCCTTCGAGAGTCAAATCTTTCTACTAATTAATAATGTGCACAGAATCCAAGCTCATCCTTTCAAGTCATGTCTTCTTCTTCTTCTTCTTCTTCTTCTTCTTACCTTCGGAATATATAATTAGTGGTCCTGTTTCTCCGAAAGTTATTACGATGGAAGTCTCGTCTCTCAAACTCTATCTTTTCTGCAACTCTAAGAGTAACTAATTATAAGCTCTACACTGAGTCCTCACACTGGGATGAATGCTACTTTCTTCAAATTTTACAAGTGAATTTTAATATGAAAGCTTTCAAGGAATGGGCATGATATTTACCACCTATAGCTACTCCAGATGACTCAAAAACCCTCCCATGGATCAAGCGATTGCACAATCTAACCTGAAAGGCCAAGCTCTTTTGAAGGGTTTATTTGGAACTGAGATCATTTCATATATCTTTGATTCAAGTTATCACATGGCATGAAATTATTCTCACGTGACCACATGGTCGAAGGGCCTTTTCTTGTTAATGTAAGAGTCAATCCAACAAAGCTTATCTCTTGCTGAACCAAGTGTAATAATCAACTCTCACTACAACATCAAATACAACCGTCTAGCGCAGGCTTGTTCGACTGAAATGACAAGGGAAAGTTGAACTTCACATAGAGTGAATAAATCTATCTTGTTTAGTTACATCTTTAATGTCATCTTCTCGGAAGTTAAATGCACTTCTTCCCTCATTTAGGAGAAGTTAGTTACCTAGAAAAATTCCACTATGCTGAACTTTTACCAAGGTGTCCATGTGATGTTTCCAATATTCTAAACACCTCCATAGCAAGCTTGTTTCTACTTCTACAGACCACTTGATTTTTGTAAACTCACCGTCCAAACACACTAATTACCTATAATAGCCCAAACACAAAGCAGATCAAAAGGTAACAAAAGACAAAATAAAGCATCTCACCCCCTTTATATATCGGAAATCTCATCACACCTTCACTTCATTCACACTCACCCCTCTCCCCTCACCACACTACCCAACTCCACAAACATAACCAACAAAAATCAAACTCAGGATACTATGGTGTCTCCAGAAAAAGTTCAAGCAACTTCAATCCAAACTCAGAACAAAATAATGTCGCATGAAACAGTACGAGCAATATCTCAATCCATTGATCCACCTTCTAGTCCTAGAATATCTTTCTCTGCTGAATTCCTAGATGAGAAAAACTTCATTTGTATTGGTCCACACTCAGAAGCAGAGAAGGATCAAGAAGTGGGGAGAGAAAAGACAAGAAATGCAGAATTTGAGTTCTTATCAAGCAATATGAGCAGTCAAACCATGTTAACAGCTGATGAGCTGTTTTTTGAAGGGAAGTTGCTTCCTTTTTGGCAAATTCAGCATTCAGAGAAACTCAACAAAATCAGTCTTAAAACAAAGGAAAATGAGGAAGAAGAGAGCAAAGGAGAACCTAAAGTAAACTGGTTTGTTGATGATGACCCTTCTCCAAGGCTGCCAAAATGCACTGTGCTATGGAAGGAGCTGCTAAGGTCAAAGAAGCAGAGGGCTTCTACTTTGTCACCATCGTCATCTTCCTCTTCAACATCATCTTCCTCTAGCTCTCTTGCAGATATAGCCAATGCAGAAGAAGGGAAAGAAAATGCAGGGAACAAAGAGAAACATGTGAAGAGAGTGAAGAAAGGGTTGGAAAGAACAAGATCAGCTAGCTTGAGGATTAGGCCAATGATAAACGTGCCCATCTGCACACAAGTCAAAAGCAGTGCATTGCCACCATTGTTTCCTATCAGGAACGGAAGATTAGAGAGGTTAAAGAGCAGATAGTGTTTTCTGATCAGTAGGATTGTCCTGTATGTTGGTCTCTTCTATCAGTTCTTTCGTTCCATACTTCAATTTTTTCACCGCTGTGTGTTTAGCTTAATGTTAATTATGACGAATTTAATGCATTATGATGTAAATGAAGACATTATAGAGGTTGGATTTGATACTGACAAACGTCTTCATCTTCTTCCTCCTGAGCTATTTTCTACAAGATCTTCTTGTTGTTCTTCTTTTCTTCTTCCCGTTTCTATGATCTAGAAATACAAGTCTGTGAGTAACGGATAGGAACTAGCAAAGATGAGGGGTCATGCCACATGCAAGATGCAGGGGCCTCAGAATCAGGAGGGGCCACATGGAAGGATCTGCCAAAGGAATCTGAATGATGGTCTTAAAAGTTAAAACTAAATGCATGTTGGAAGATGAGTGTGCTGTGTCATGTACTATTATTGAATGCCATCATTGAAATTTGTCACTTACACGTTTTTTCATGGCATTGCCAAAAACTGAAATGGTAGAGAGCAGTTAGTGCTAGTAATAGTTAACCATTGTCGTCATTATGCACAAAAGATTCCTGATTATCCGTGTACGAGAAAGGTTGTTTCCAGGAATCAACAACTAATAGATGAAGTTAATGAGAGTTTCAAATTCAAACCAACCTGAGTTCCAGTTGCAGCCCAGGCTTTTCGATAAGGTTACTTAGAACTTGCCCAGTTAGGTTATTGTTTTGCAAAAATCTGAAAGAGACAAGGATTCATGTGGGTCATATGAAGAATGCAACAAGTCTTGCTGCAAAAATTTATGGTTATGCAAGGACACTATCCTGTTAATAAATGAAATCCAGAACTATCTGAAATGGAAACAAATGCAATTTGCTATGCAGCTTTAAATCCAAGCTCTTGTGTAAAAACAAAACTAACATTAGCAGGCAAAAATCACACGAACACAGGAAATCCAATCAAGCAGATGCCAAATGCAAAGACAAGCCAACTGTTAAACGTCTTTAGTTCCAAACTGCAAAAACACGATAGCCGCCATGTTCTATTTAAATCCACATGATAGAGATATTAACTGAACACTGAACAGTGACCACTGCAAACTTATTGCTTCACGAACAAGTGGGCAAGTTAATGAATGGGGTCGACCAAGGAAATTGAAAGAGCAGTCATGCGTAAGGCATTGAACCTCGTCAAATAGAGGTTGTTCAATCAAAATAGTCACTAGTCTTTCTAGTATAATCTTCCGTGATTGTAAAAGAGCAGTCTCAGTCCAAAGGGTTTCAGAGACTTGTGGTGGAATCTGATTCGGCATTAGCTATTGACATTATCTCCAGCAAGAAGCAATGGAAAGGGAGAAACCTCGTCTTCATTTAGGAAATTCAAAGTATATTGTCATCTTTTCCGGAGATCACTTGCGTTCACACGTATCGGGAGGCTAATTCGGTAGCAAATTGGCTAGCACGGACTAGATTAGCTCAGACAAATTTCCACTTTGAAGAGATGCGAGATCTCCCTCTACCTCTTCTACACTTGTTATATTATGATAGAATAGGGATCCCACCTCCTATCATTTGTACTTTAAACTCTAATGTCTCACCTGTCAGGGCATCTAACCACTTGAATTTCAATGAAAATTATTCGCTCTTCGCTAGAGGAATCAGCCTAGCTGGGTCGTCTGGTGGAAAGTGTCCTATTAGTCTGATATGGCTCACTTAATTCGTATTTCTTTAGCTTATTTGTTGTGAATTTGCGAATGTTTTCAACCATGCAACTTGCAATATCCTAGCAAATAAACAAACTGGCTGTCGACACAATTGCCAGCTATACTCCAAACAAGCAGCAAGTGTATATATAATTCCACAATACCTTTACCACGTCCGATCAACCCATTGTTTGTGAGTTCAGCAATCAAGAAAATTGATTAGCATATTAAAGGCGTGTGTTTGATCTATGTGTTCAGAGAAGTGCTAAGAGGGGCTTCATATTTCCTTTTATAACTCGTCTTTATTTTTTATATATATATATTTTTTAAAATTAAATATAGCTTTTTTTTTACAAAAATTTACGCATTTGTCGTTTGTAAAAACAGAGAATTCACAATCTGTCATCCAATTTGAAGCTCTCTTACTTGATTCCTCCCAAGTTTTCAACAAAAACTAACTGACCCACTGAGAGACTTGATAAAACATTTTATGACAAAATGCAATTCCCAAACGTAAGAGCAGCAACTTTGTGGGTAGCCCAGATGGCGATGGGCACCTTGGGGATTTGTTCTTAGGCTAATCACCCGGATTCGAATCCTTTCAAGCGCAAAATCCCCCTTGGCCAGCTTCATAGCTTCCCGGAGCGAACCCGGATTAGTCCATACCGTCGCCTTGGGATACCGGGTGATTCAGACAAAAAAAATGTCAGAGTATGTGTTTAATTCACAATATTTTGACATAGGATGTTAAGCATTTGACATTTCTCAAATGATGTGTTATTTTTGTTTTTTTTTAATCATTTATTGATAAATAGATGTAAACACGCCACTAAATTTAAAAACATGACGATTGAGACTAGAGGAGGGAATTGTGAACCGGAACCGGCCCGGCCCGAACCGCCGTTTCACGGTCCGGTTCCGGCCCGGACCGGAACCGGGCGGAACCGGTTCTAGTCCGGGCCGGTACCGTGAACCGGCGGTTAAACCGCCGGTTGAACCGCCGGTTCCAAACGGCTACTTCTTTTTTTTTTTATTTTTTTTTATTTTAATATTATTTCTCTCTCCAATTAATCTTCTATAAATACCAACATATTTCACATATTTTTCCACTCATCTTCTTACAATCTTACTCTCATTCTCTACAATTCATCTTACTCTTGAAAAAAAACGTTCAATTTTTTTCGTCGATTCGTACTTTTTCAAAAA
>CANYCX010429541.1:0-12992 GCA_948193385.1 Breynia disticha f. nivosa
ATTTACCAACATTTCAAAATATTTTGCCACAATTTATCTCCAGCAAAATCTAATCATAAAGCAAAATAAACCATAATTAAACCATAATCCAACTTACCTCCAAATGGCAAGCCAATTTCTTCAGCAAATCTCCACCAAAACCTCCAGAATTTCTTCCTTCTTTTTACCAGCAATCCCCTAAGTGCAGCACTACTCTTTCCTCTGCATTATTCAGCTGGAAAGGAGCTTAATAAGTGTCATTTGGGTCCCAATTACACTTAATGGACATCATTATGTCTCCATTTATTTTTTTCTGCTGATTAACAAAGTACGCGGGGTTGCAGCGACACTGCGTTCTTTGCAATGACACCGCGTACTCGGAAAAATCCGAATTTTATTTATTTTTCACTTTTTATCTTCTGTCAATCATAAATCAACCTTCCGTCATTCGTAAATCTTATTTATTAACTTTTAAATTATAAACTTTAACGTCATTTATCGATGAAAAATTTTCAGGACGTTACAGTACATGATCCGAACCAAGTTAAGGGCTTAAAAACTAACTTTTATGAATCAAATAACACTATAGGAAACTTGAATCAAGCACCCCAGACAATGTATCCTAGAATCTAAGAAATAAAGGCAAAGCTTCGAGAGTATATAGCAAGAATTCAACGAGTAAGATAATTGTGAGAATAAAATGAACGAGTATATTAGACTTTATATGGACAGGTAAGTGATGTAGGAGGTATCCACTTACTCAGATTTATCCTCATCCATTTCTATTGGGGTTGTTTGTGTTATAGTAGGTTGGCGGAGTATTCTACACTTGGGCAAGGGTGTGACAACAGATTTTTTCTTTAGAAACAATTTCATAGTTTTATAAAACTTCATTGTGATTGTAAATGTTTTCTCTCTAACCTTTGATTATGATTACACACTTTTATATTCTTACATATTGTCAGCTAAACTTTTCATAGCAACCATGAAGTGTTTATATTTGCAAAAAAAAAGTTTAAGGAATTTGGGAAACATCATATTTTATTGAAAAGTAAAATTTAGCGTCGCTGATCGTCCTAATTTTCTCATTTTGTCAATCGTTTGATCAATTTCAGATTTTTGAGTATTTCTTTTACTTTATTGTTTGGAATAACATAAAAATTTCTGGCACGCTCGCGTTTCATTTTTCTAACTTCGTTCGCGCTTTCGTTGTTAGGAAAGGACGATGTTTGTCACCTTCCAAAAAGATACAAACACTTATAAACTTAGGTAATTATCTCATTTGCAGGGTTTTTTTTTTAATCATGATATAACAATTTATCAACTTATAAACTCTTTGCATGTACGGATCTAAAATATGTAAAAACATATACATTATGCAATTTTTATTTAATCATTCATATAAATTAAATTTAATGTCCCCGAATTCAAATTATATTACTTCAAATAAACATTTATCACTCTAAACATACATCACATCAAAATTTAGCCTCAGTCGAATATTGATTAGCACTACAAATTTCCAAGTCGTCAATTTAATTATTATATGGATGATCATTCCGTCAATTAGGAGTGTCAATTTATGTTTGTCATGTCGTAATCACATTATATTATATTTAATCATGTCATTTATCACTCTAGTACGTACAAACATTAAAAAAATAGTTGATATCATTCATTTTGTATCATAATTATAGACTCACAAACCGTGTGATCGTGATAGAAATTAACCGTTCTAATGTCACTTGCTAAACTAATTTTTATGTTGTCTGCCAAGTTTCATTTTCGAAGCTTGAAAATAGCGTGACCATTTATTTATTTATTTATTTTCATGTGAACTTTTCTAGTACCATTGCCTCGTGAAACTTGCATTCATTTTGTCATAACCATTGAGATTGAAGCATACACATAGCATTAGAGTAGAGGTTACATAAAGGCAATTAAGCCACATTATTAATCATTTCTCTTCCTTTTCATCTTAATGCTTTAACGTATATGCCATGCAACCCTCATTACATTACCGTACTTCCAAAGCTACACTCATAAACTCTCTGTTCTATTAACTAGTGATTAGACAGGAAAATGTACAATTTAATTGAGTTAAATACCAAACAAAAAGAAAACTTAACATGTGAAAATCATCTTAAAGTAGATTTTTTGTTCTCAGAATTCAACAACAGTTATATAAAAGACAGAAATTTAAACGAAATCTTAAAATCTGCGAATATAAAAAGTGAAGACGGGTAGTTCTTCAAGGAAATCTCTAACGACAAAGTTAGTAATGCATCTTGACAAAATTTTTGTATAGTTGAACTAATAATATTTAACACAATACAAAGTAGACAACTCTATTTATAATACTGCGAATAAAAGAATATGAAAGATATTTTCTTGCTTTAATGATCAGTAACTTCACTACTTACGAATATCAGTTCCAACGCATTTCTAATGAAAAACGTGTAACTAAATGCAAGTGCCAAATTTTTTTCGCTTTATTGTTTATTGTGACGCTAATTTAAATTTTTTTACCACATAATTGCTAAATGACTATATTTTGTGACACTGTTATGCTTAGAATCTCATAGTACAAAAATTTTGATGCTTTACTTTCATTTTTTAGCTTTGGCACATGTGAAACTGACTATGCACTTTAAGTGTTTGAGTGTCTTAATTATAATTTGGACAGTTTGGAGATTAAAAATATATAACATGCTTTCCATGCAAATCTCTCACGTTGTTGTTCACACATTTGAATGATGAAAATGCATTGCATCTCTACACTCAACCCAATTATTTTATGAAGAATAATTCTTTTAATATTAGTTATTAATTATAACATTTAATATCGATAAATATACAGTTTGATATATTGATGAGATAATGAAGTATATCAAATGATCGAAATCATTTTAAGAAAAATCACCTGTCTGATATTGACAATCATCGTTTTCTTTTATAAATATTATGTAAAAATACCATTTTAATTGTTGATTGAAAAATTGTGAAATAGTGGTTTTTTTCCACGTATGCACCTTAATATTTCAATAAAAATTAAATAGCCAAAATAAGAGTAATAACATTACACAATTTAAATAAAACCTTAAAATTTTAACATTTATATTAATTATATAAAATAAGCATGTCAATTGAAATTAAATAAAACTCATTAAAAAAAATTCAACTACAATCCGAGTCTGGCTAAAATGTTCCTATTATGTAATGGTGGAATTATCGTTGGCTTTCTTCTCGATGCCTCATTTTCTATTGTTGGTTACATTTTGTTCTTGGTTTGAAGAAATGGTTAAAGAGCTTCATATTTTTCAACAAATCCTAAAATGTTCCATCAACTTTGCTTTCTAGACTGAGTAGGGTTGTTCTTATTGTTTCCTCTTTCCTTTAGCTTTCAAGAGTTTTATTTTCATATGAGAATGCGTTTATTTATATGTTATATGAATTTGTTTACAAATAACTAGAACAAAAATTGTAGAAATTGATGATTATATATAGTGTTATAAGAATTAGATCGAACTAGTGAATCAGTCACTATTTTAGTCTAATTTTACTATTCAAACTACTCTGTAAGTGAATTAATATCAAACCGGTGAATCGATGAGTCAAATCGATTTTAAGTATGAAGAATCACAAGAATTAAACTTTGGTTAGGTTTCCTTTTGACCAATAGAGTACTGGATGTCCTCATCGTGTTTGTGACCTCCTAATGTTGGATCTACGACAAGTACTTAAGACGAAACTAGGTGATAAGTCACTTTGAGTAATTTGAGTTGGTTGCCTTTTGTCCAATAGAGTGGACTTCCTCATCGTCTTAGTGTTGGATCAACAACCAAGTTCATATCAAAACTATGTCATCAACTTCTGTCTATATATACTACTTTCCACTTCACTCTCCTCTTTTCAATATTTTGTGTAATTGAGTCTATAATCCAATTACTTAATACGTCCTAATTTATGTAAGATTTTTTTAAAAAATAAAATTTTAATTTGTATTAATTATAACTTTTTACTAATTAATTAAACTAATCATAATAGATAATAATAAATAAATAAAAAGTATTTTAATTAAAATGATGTAAAAACAGACAATTTTATTTATTTTAAGACACTAAAATAATATTTTTATGTCACATAAAATGAACCAAATAAAATATTAAATTTCTTTCTTTTGCCATAAATCTTTAAGAAGCCTCACAAAGGCCGCCACACACACATGCAAACACTTGACCACCTTGCATAGCCATGCATGCCACTGCAACTTCTTTCTTCACCGCCACTACCTGTCCTTTCCTCCTTCATTACGTGCCTCTGCGGCAACACAGTCATCGGAACAAGAGGTTGGTGCAAGCGACGGTCAGGAGACGAGAAACGACAGGAAGTGCAAGGTTGCATAAGAATGTCGAAGAATTAAAGAGTAAGAGTTTGAGAGATTACTTTGAGGAGAGTAAGCTTACGATCAAATATTCGGAATGCGGAGGTCCACCGCGGTGGTTCTCTCCGGTGGATTGTGGGTCCCGCTTGGAAAATTCTCCTTTGCTTCTTTATTTGCCAGGTTTTTTTTTTCAAATTTGTTTAGTTCTTTTTTTTGGTATAGTTTATATATGATATATTATAAGTATAATTAGGTCTTATAATTTTGTTTCTTTGATCAATTATTATAATTCTATGTTGTATGATAATATACATAATATTTTTCTGATATGTTTGGTATATAATTTTGAAACTTTAGTTATTTACCGATATGTAGTTAATAATTATGTAGTGTAATCAGAGTTGTTTTAAAGACTCAAAAAAATTTTAGCACCTAAAGATTTACTATAACATTCATTTATAAAAATGTAATTTTATTTATTTTGGTGCTATAAAACCATACATTAAATTTCTTGAAAATTTTTCAGCAAAAAATCAAACTTTGGTTATTTCATTCCAAAAAATCCAGAAAAATTTCGTCAGAATTTCTGACCATAATTTCCGGAAAATAAAAAAACTCTAATTTGTTTCATTTTTCTAAAAACAATTCTGTTTTACGAATTTCGTTGAAATATTTCCTATATATATTACCAAACCACCTCCAATTAACTTAAGGTAAATTTCCTTCTCTCTTATCTCTTTCATATCTTTTTCTATGTATCTCTTTTTTTATTTTTAATATTTTAACTATTCTAATCTTTTATATTTTTATAATTATTTTTGTTTCAATTTTTTTTAATTTTCAATATATATTTTATCATAATACTATTGTTATTATTGTTATTATAAGTATATTATAATTACAATAATTAAAAAATTCCTATGGAATTTAAATTCGTCGGAAATTTAATATTTTCTACCAATTTTTTCCAAAAAATCCCGTGGAAAATTTTTTATTTTCCAATGTAGTTTGTTAGAATCCAATCGACGGAAAAAGTATATTTTTCTGGTTGTGTTTAGAAATAAACCAATTAAGTTGCACTCTTAATATGCTAATTGTGTTGTTATAACAGGAAAAATGTTTGAATTTTTCAGGGTTAGATGGTACTGGACTAGGACTTATTAGGCAGCATGATAATCTTGGCAAGTAAGTAACTAATTCTAGAGTATATATACATGCCTTGTAATGGCTATCTAGATTACTCATAACATTATTTGCTTACCTTTGGTGCAAAATTGAGGCAAAACTTGAAATTTTCTGATAAGAATTCTAGCATTAACTTGAATAATGTCTCCATGACCTTAATCCCGCTGTGCTCAATTCTTAAGACTACTGGTTTTACTTGTTTTGAAACCAGGATATTTGACATATGGTGCTTGCATATTCCAGTCAAGGATAGAACATCATTTACAGGTGCTTCATTCTCTTTTTCCTCCAATTATCATAATCATCTTGTTGTACCTTTAATGGATTATATATTGGATTAACTTGATTTCTTAAAGAGATTTGGAGTCACAAATGTATAGATTTAATTCAATACAAGTTGAAGACATTAAAAATATTTTAGTATGATTCGAAGTGTTGATAGGGTTGCAGGTGGTTACAAACTTACACGGTCAGGTACATGTTGTGCAGAGTGACCGTGTAACACATTGCTGGACTACACGGACATATACTTGACCGTGTAATAGAATAGAGGACTGCACAGACTGCCTTGTAATTTATACAGTCATTCTTTGACTGTGTAGTTGCGCCGTACAACCTAAAATTAGGTTAATTTTATGGTTTTATGTGATATCTTTGTGTAAACCTATATATTACCTTGTAGTTGTCTTTTGTATGCCGACTAAATAATAAAATAATTTGTTTTCTATCTGTGGATGTAAATCACATCGATTGAAACACATAACTTCCTATGTTCTTTTCTCTTTGTTTCTGCGTTACTTTTATTGAACATATCCCTAAAATCATGGGAAACTTCATGAAAGTAATATTTCCTGCATTTCAGGCCTGGTGAAGCTGGTTGAAAGAACTGTTAGAATGGAGAATCATCGTTCACCTAAAAGGCCGATTTATCTTGTTGGAGAGTCTGTTGGAGCATGTGTTGCACTAGCTGTTGCTGCACTTAATCCTGATATTGATCTTGTTCTTATATTGTCAAATGCTGGTAAAAAAAAAAAAAAAAACTAAATACCTTATGTATTGCCAAGTTCTCTGCAACTATTAGACAAGGCAGTCTGATCTGCTTTAACTATCCTGAAAATTCAATCTCAGTAACCAATTTTATGTTCCACTGCAGCAACATCGTTTGAGGAGTCTCAGCTCCAACCTCTACTACCATTGTTGGAGTTCTTACCAGACCAACTTCCACTTAGTCTTCCATATATTTTCAGCTCAATTGTAGGTATATTCTGTGACTTTTTTGGCTCGTTCATGTTTGGTGCTGCTAGACTATGTTTCATAGTGGAGCAATATTCCTTAAAGGCTCGAGTAGAGTCAAGTTTTCTTGACTTGTTTATTCTTCCACGCAGATTTTCCAATTTTTGTTATCTAAAACTGTGATTGCATTTTAGGTGATCCTCTAAAGATTTTGATAGAAAATCTGGCAAAGCAGCTTCCTCCAACAGAGAAAGTCGAAGAACTAACAGAGAATGCAGTTGCTACATCATTTTACCTCTCTGTAAGAACTAAGATCTCATTCAGAATATGGTAACTCATAACAAATGATCTTATTATGCTTACATATTTTTTATATGTGCAGGTTTTGGGTGATATCTTACCAAGAGAAACACTACTTTGGAAACTAAAATTGCTTAAATCAGCTTCAGAATATACCAATTTCCGCATCAATAATGTAAAAGCTCAAACACTTATTCTCTCAAGGTATGTCATTCACATGTGGAAGATTTCAATAAGCATTATCTTTAAGCTAAATACTGTAAGAATGAGAGTTTTAATTCACATGTCCATTTTCAAGCGGAAAAGACCAGTTTCTGCCAAGTAAACAGGAAGGTCAGAGATTATATCTTGCACTGCCAAATTCTGAGATTCGCAAGTTCGATAACAATGGTCATTTCCTTTTCTTGGTAGCAACGCTCTCCCTCTATCTCACATACATGATCATCGTTTCGAGTTTTTTCTCCTTGTACTAAATTAAAAATTGCTCCTCGCAGGAAAATGGTATTAATCTAGTAACCATAATCAAAGGTGCTTCTTTCTATCGTCGCGGGAAATGCCATGATTACGTATCAGATTATATACCTCCAACTCCTTCCGAGTTCAAAGATGCAAGTGAAGAATATAGGTAGCATTACTTCTATTTCCTTCCGAATTCAGATATGTTTTCATTATGAATGATATATCAGAGTTGTTGTAATGATTCAGGTTATTTTTACTTGCCACAAGTCCTGTGATGTTATCAACTTTAGAAGATGGGAAGATTGTGAGGGGCCTTGAAGGAATTCCTGAGGAAGGGCCAGTCTTGCTCGTTGGTTATCACATGTTAGTAGGATTGGAATCAGCTCCATTGATAATGAAATTTTTTCAGGAAAGAAACATTCTAGTTAGAAGCCTGGCACATCCAGTGGTGTTTGTTAGATCAGTAAAACAAGGGAAGTTTCCTCCATTATCTGAATATGACTCCTACAGATTAATGGGTGTAGTTCCTGTTTCAGGAACTAATCTGTACAAACTTCTGTCCTCAAAATCTCATGTGCTATTATACCCAGGAGGCGTTCGTGAGGCTGGTCACCGCAAGGTAATTAGAATGTATCTGAATCATTTGTTCTTATGGACCAGACTGATTCACGACACTAAAATACTCAACCCTTTGTATATTTCAGGGTGAAGAGTACAAACTAATCTGGCCAGAGCAGTCTGAATTTATCAGGATGGCTTCAAACTTTGGGGCCAAAATTGTGCCCTTCGGAGTGGTTGGAGAGGACGATGTTGGTGAAGTAAGTCTCAATAACATACCTCTTTCTTTTCATTGTATTTGTTCTTTGTAAAGCTATGCATATCCATCAAGTCAAATGAACATGTCACGGAATTAACACAATAAGAAAAAAGAAAACACAAGAATTTACGACTGTATCTTTTAAGGAAAGGTTCGTAACTGGTCCATGGGAACCATCATGCATCATACCAAACTTTTAATCCCCGTGACTCCAAATCTCCCTGAAAAATCTAATCAACACCATCAGAACACAACAATTAGATTATTGAATGTTATTTGACTTAACCCAAACACTGACATTGACTCATTTATTGATTGTCGTGTCAGCTAGTATTTGATTACAATGACCAAATGAAGATTCCATTTCTAAGAGATTTCATAAAACAAATGACTAATGAGGCTGGGAGAGCAAGGTAGCTTTACGTTTCTCAATCTTCTCTATGTTTTGTTGCTCATTTTTCTGACAGTTTGATTCAGTATAATCACAGAGCAGGTGAAGTAATTGGGGAGCTCCGAAACCAAGAAGATGCTCATATTCCAGGAATTCTGCCAAAATTTCCACCAGGAAGGTTCTATTATTATTTTGGAAAACCAATTGAAACTAAAGGTATAGTTTGTTCCATTCATTAGAAATTATGTTTATAGTAATTTGTTGGTTGAACAATTGGTAATCATGTTCTAAAAATGATTATTTAGCCTTCTTAATGCATTAGCACTAAGTAAGGTTCACGTTAATTTGTTGGAAAATATTTTTATATTTTCCATTTTTTGTTTGAATCAAGAAATAGCAGAAGATTACTCATTTACTGGAAAATAATTTATCTAAAGAATTTATTTTGTGACAAATAGCATTTTTCTTTTTTAGAAAAAAATTTCATTTTTTTCATTCGCTTATTTGTAATGTCTAATATTATATATTTTTAAATTATTTTAAGCTTTCCTGTAGATTTTTTATTTTGTTAATGTAATTTTAATGTGTCAATATTTTTAGTTACATGAATTTTAAATAATTTTTAGTTAAATTTTTATATGGTTACCAAATACTAATAAGTAAAATTTTCTAAGATAAAATTCTGAAATTTATTTTTCATTGACAAATATTTTCTTTAAAAAAGCATCTTCCGTCAAACAAAAGAAGCCTAATTAAGTATGAGAATGTATTTCAATGTTTTCAGCAAAAATAAGTAAGCAAGTTGATTTACAACATGATTTCTCTTTCAAAGGACAAAGATTTAAATCTTATTAGTAAAATAAACATTGTATTGATATAGAAGAAAATGGTGAATGAAAGCATGCATTCAGGTTTAGTATTTCATTGGCAATAAGAATGTATTGTTTTGATGGTGTGAAGGGAGGAAGGAAGAACTAAGAGATAAAGAGAAAGCTCAAGAATTGTACTTACAGGTGAAGAATGAAGTGAAGGAATGCTTGGATTTTCTTAAGAAGAAAAGAGAAAGTGATCCATATCGTTGTATGTTTGCCCGACTTGCTTACCAGGCAACCAATGGCCTTTACACTCAAATTCCTACGTTTCAACTTTAGTTAAAGTTGATTCATGTGAAATCATGTTTTACTTAATTTATCTACATTTTAATTAATAACATGAAAATAGCAAACATGACAATTATTCATAAATAAATAAAGTATTTTTATTGCTTAAAAATTATATTTGTTATTCTCGAATTAATGACATTCTCATACTCTTAATACAAATTTATTCATCCAAATACTTATTATTTAATTAAAATGCTCATTAAATAAGGACGATATTATAAAATTGCATAATAACTAACAATTACAACTAACTTAACAAATAGTTTCGTAAACCACATGATTGTCCAAAATTACTTATAAAAAAAATATAATCTTGAAGTGTTAAAAAAAGGTTTCTATTGGTAACACTTTAGGCATATTTTTTTAAAAGATGAAGATATATATATGAGCTGTGGACACAAAAATCTGACATGTCTTTGTTACTCTTTGATAGGTTGAATTTCCGCAATAGATGATTGAGTTATCGTATTAATTGATGGTGCACCTACCGGTCTCCGACTATCGTGGTGTGGTGGATGTTCTGCCATGATGAGAGTGAGGTGCACAAACTATGTTTTTATGACGCAGATTTGCGGTGGAGGAGCTAGAGATAGTTGGGCAATGAAATGCAAGTTTTTCAAACGAGGGTTGTCTTAGTTGCAGAACTGCTGGTGGTGGTGGTGGTGATACCACTCCTTTGAACCTTCTTGGCGAATACAAAGATATTTAGCTGTTCAGATCATAAGAATGAAAAAAATAATCATATTTGTAAGACTTGATCTGGTCCGATCAGAACAAGGCAGGTTTACAGTATTTGATAGGACATGGGATAATTTGAAATTAAAAAGGGCAGAGATGAGATGAGATGAGATTCATAATTAGTACACCCCCTATTAATTAGATATTAATTTTATGTATACTTTAAATTATAATATCTTAAAGAAAAATATATATTTTATAAATAAAAAATTATATTTATAAGAGATAAATTTTATATTTTTAATGAGACGAAAATATCGTATTAATTTTATAATCTGATAAAATATTATGGGACAGGCCATTGTCAGTCGCACCAGATTCTTGATAAATGAGGATTTATTTTTATTAATAGTTTTTGTCATTTTATGGGTTGTTCTTGGCAGGTTATTGCTACATGTGGCTAGGGCATTTCATTTTAACAGAGCGACACCACACAAACATTTTTTTTGTTATTTATTAATCAAAAGTTTGAAAAAGTTGGTTTAAGTTCGCAAGATGTCAAAATGCTATCATCATTGTTTTTTTTTCCATTACTTTATTCATTTGCATTTTGAAATGAGGTTAGACATTTGTTTACTGTAAATTTTAATATGAGACTATTAAAAGAGGAGACTCAATAAATCTTTTTCTTGATTGTTATTGAACCGTACAGATTACGTAAAATTAAAACTATTTTTACTAAATGAATGAAAGACTCAGATTTATTTTCATCGAATCTAACAATTAAAAATTATTACCTCATTAATTCTCTTTAGTCAGAGTCCTCACCATAAAACTCTATTTGTTTACTCAATCAAAATGAAAACTATACTCTCTAAATTACGAATTAATTTAAATCAATTTGATGGCTCATACCATAAATTATGATTTGAGTGCATATCTTATATAAACATTTCCACTTTAAATGGTACTAACGGTGATTTTTTATATTACTTTTATTGAAGATTTTTTTTTATTTTACTGAACTTTATGAATTATATAAAATTAAAATTATTTTTACAGTACAAATTAAAAATTCAAATTTATGTGATATAATTATTTGTCTCATTGAGTCCACAACTTATGAGAACTTATAGTAAATACTAAAATATTTGATAGTTTTGTTTGTAATTTTTAATATTTTTTGGTATAATTTAAGTGTTTGAATTTAGTTTGGAGAGTAAATGATCCAAAGAAATGTGGACCAACATTAAACAAGACATATCTAGGATTGCTGTATCCACGGAGAATTATATAGTGTATGTTGTGTCAGGTTGCTATAAAATTATCTCCTTTGTAAAAACCGTCAATTATTAAGCAGAGTTGTAGTCTGTTTGGGATTGCTGTTAAAAACTACTTTTGCTGTTAGGAAAAGTGTTGTTTCTAAAATTGCTGTTAGAAAAATCAGGCAACTGTTTGGTAACGTATTATGCAAAAATTGCTATTAACTATAAAAATATATTAAAAATTATGATAAAAACTATTTTTTCAAATTATTCAAATGCCAATAATACAAATTAGAAAGAAAATATTAAAATTAATTTATTAATTTTTTTAAATAATTTTTTTTATTTTAGAAATAATAATTAATATTTTAAATTAAATTTTTTAAATAAAATCATATATTAAAGTATATTAGATTTTATAAAAATTAAATTAGAATAAAAAAAATTGTTTTGTTAAGAAAATGAAGAATTACGCTTAAAAGCAGAAAACTGCTTTATGAAAATGCATCAAACTGTAACTTTTCTAAAAAGCAACTTTTTAGCCAAAAGCACTTTTAATAAAAGTAGTTTTTTAGTATTACCAAACACTCAAAACTGCTTTTGGTAGTCAAAAACAACTTTAGTTTTTTGGAAAAGCAATACCAAACGGGGCCGTAGTCAACTTGGCAACGTCACTCCTTATGTAAGCCAGCATTCACAATTCATAGTTCTAGTTGACACAAATTTCCATTTTCTCCACTGTCTTCATCCTTCTCTTTCTTCTGAGCAATCTTCGGTAGACTTTGCTCTATTTATTTCCTTACGTTTTTGGAAAATCAATATGTTTTCCAGCTATTTCTACTCAATACTTCTATATATTTCTTGTTTTGCAGTTTTCTTGTTTTGTTCTTATCAGAGTTGGTGCCGAAGCATTTCTGTATATTGAAGAAGAAAGAAAGCTTACAGACTCTTAAGAAATACAAGTTTTCAATCTGTTGTAAAATAGCCAAACAGACCCACTCTTAAGCTGCTAAAAAAACTAAAAGCGGGAAAAGTATGTTGAAAATAAAATCAAAGCCAATTACAAAAATGGCCCTGAACTACAAGTCGTAACATAACAACTAAAGAATAAAATGAAACAACAGATCATCCCTCAATA
>CANYCX010430129.1:0-12819 GCA_948193385.1 Breynia disticha f. nivosa
ATTTGGCATTTGTATGCTTAACTATATTTGTTTTGGATACACAAGAATGACAATGAGTATAATGATATGTCTAAAAGACTTATGTGCTAATATTACTAAGTATGTTAAGTGGAATGATCTTAGGATCATATTAAGAGTTCATTGTATGATGATTTTATAATTAGTGTGGGATGTGTTTAAATGCCTTAATTCAAATGCTATGTACTATTGAATTTTTGCTGTATGCAAGGCATGATTGAAAGAAAGGAACTATATGTATGTGATGTTAAGTGATGGCTGTGTTATGACTATGTGTTAAATGTTAAGTGATTTGCTATGTGTTTCTGTGGGATTATGCTATGTGCTAATTGATGAATGTTTCATATACATTCGCGCATTGCATCTCATTTGTGTGACACAATCTGTGTGGATTATGGACTAGTTGTATGTTGTCCTTGGACGTGCTGTGTGCTGTCCTTACGAGCTATACTCTCAGAGCTATACTATAGATATGGTAATGTGATTGTCCAAACTAAACACTAGTTATGACATACATAAAATTATGTGTGAATGCCTTAAACTAAAACGAGAATGTACAAAATGGAAGCTCAACACGATCCCCGTGTTGACCAGCATGTCCTCATGCTGAGATCAATTTTAACAGCACACTTCATGCTTGTATAATTTCTAGAAAAATGGTTTGAGAATGACCCCGTGCTTTATATGAAAGGATGAGCACGTCCTCGTGTTCATCGAGCACGTCCTCGTGTTCATCAAGCACGTCCTCGTGTTCATCGAGCATGACCCGTACTAACTGGAAATTCCCCTGCACATCATTTAAACAGAAAATTGTTTAACACTTACTGAGTATTTGAATATACTCACCCCTATATGGTTTTTTTAGATGTTGTGCAGATCATAGGTAGCTGATATTGGATCAGGATTACAATGATCAAAGCTTTACGAGCGATACGAGTCAGGGGTCCAGGCTCCAGACATTCAAATTTGTATTTTGTCTTTGTACATTTGTGTATATATTTGTATTTTGGGTTTTAAAATGTTTTTTTAAAACCTAAACTACAGCTTCCACTTTATTATATTATTAGTATGTTGGGCCGAGTTTTTATGAAAATAAGTTTTATATTTTCTCACTCCTCTTATTTGATTTGATTATTTAATCTTTTCTTGAATTTATATTGAATATTTGGAAAAAAATGATTTAAAAATTTGAGCTTCACATATCCCCTATTGAGCACATGCTCCCATAATATTGAGGGATCACTCCCTATTGAGCACACACTCCCATTAATATCGACGGTGAGCACACACTCCATTTTTTGTCGGATTTCTTTCTTGAGCACATGCTCCTTGTTTTTCTTTCCTCACCATGAAAGTGTCACACCATGCTCATGCAATGCCATAAAATCATGAATGCAATAATAACCACATTCATACAATACATGCCACATGTATTCTTTAGCAATGACAACAGATTACTCATTCACCATCAATAATCATTCATCCACAAATCAATACAATAACATGTCATCAATCATAAACCCATAAGAATCATTATCATCATTTCATAACATACCATTACAAAGTACAATGTTCATTTCAACCAATACCCATCCAAAAACCAATAACACACTAGTATAAGTGCAACGTCAATAAGCTCATCATCCATTAAGCTTAATTGAAACCACTCGCAATCTATTTCCACACTTTACACGTACAATCGTTAAACACATTTTTTCTAGCATTTTCAACAATAAACAAGCAATCAAATATACTTAACCATGTAGATGCAAGACATACCAAGGTAAGTGTGATTCGATGCACTTACCCTGAATCCCGTGAAGTCAGCACACGACTCAACTCCGGTCTGGATCTCAAACAATGTTCCCTACATTATTTTCAACCACATTTTCAACATTAAACATTATTTCACATTCAATTTCACCTTCTCATTCTTATTTATCAAAAAACCTCAATTTTACCAAAACCCTAAAATCTCAATCTCTTCCTAACCCTCTGTTTTAAGTTCATAATTCACCCACATTACCTCCATTACCCATAACTTACCCAAATACACACATTTTTCTAACCCGACACTCAAAAACCCACAAACATCAAGTATAAAGTTAGAGCTTACCTTGCTCTTTGAAGAGAATCACTGAGTATCCCCTTTCCTTAAGTCAAGATCCACTAGATCTAAGATTTTTAGGGTTAGATCTAGTAGTTTTAGGGTCTAGGCTGAAGGGTTTTTAAGGTGGAATGGAGAGGAATTCAGGTGACTATTCTTAGGGTTTTTGGTTCTTTTCTCAAATGTTCACGCGGGTTTGTTTTTAAATCCTGTCAAGTCAAAGTAGTTTGGCAAATGGTTTATACAATCCATTTGGTTACCTGTGTCCTTTGTTTTTCAGCGTAATACAAATCGACTGCCTATTTTCAAAGCAGTTTAGGCAAACTGTTCTCTAGGCCATTTGCCACTGTAACTTTACTTTCTCATATATTTTTTGACAAAATTTTTAGGGTGTTGCAATTTTGGGGTTCTCATCCTTCTTTCCTGAGTTTTTTTTATCTTCCAAAATGAAAAAAATATATGCTTCTTATTTACATATTTAATTAAAAAAGAAAAAAAAGTTTCGAGGGTTCACGGCTAGAGTGCGAGATGACATTCTCGACAGGCATGGTGAAGAAGTTTGTGGATAAGCTTGACTGCACCTTTGATGAGGCTATTCGAGTAGCGTCTTTGATACCTAGGCATGATGCTACGCTAGAAGAGTCAGTTCTATCTATTCATGGTGAGGAACAGGTTGGAGAGTCCTCACATGCCACTAAAGGCGACACCACTAAGAGGGACTTCTATCGAACTACTTACCAGCGATGCCAACCACCATCATCATGATCATATTCATCATCCACATTATCGACATTGTATATAGGCTTCATATCTATTATGTATTCTTATATTATGTTATGGTCATTTTGGATTTATGCATGTTCAGACTATTGATGTAGCTTGACCTATATACTGTGTTATGCATCTTACTCTATTTTTGTTTATCTTATGGATTGCTCTCTATTTACATATGTTATCACTTTGTCATTTGCTACTCTTATGTTTATACGTATGCTTTATGACATTACTTGTTCGTTAAAGGGGGAGTCTTAGTTTTAGGGGGGCTTTTCCTTTATGACAAAGACAAAAAGGGGGAGAAAATTAGGAGGTAAATAGGGGGAGTAATTGGAAAAACATAAATTATAGATTAATGGAAAGAAATGAACTTAAAGTTAATTGATATTATTCCTTGTTTGCAAACATTACTTAATATTCATTATGGTTTTAGACTAACATAGTTACAAGACATTGATGTCTTCATCAAATCCATATCTGGTTTTGGTTGTTAAAATGTTTACAATCTTTTATCTCCTCTAAGAGTTTTGTCATTATTAAAAAGGGGAGATTGTTGGATCAATGGAGATTTGCATTAAGTTTCTAACATAGTTTTGACAATGTGCTAAATCTTTAATGTGATAAAGATTGATTTGTGGGTTGAAATAGCAATCTAGGCAGTAGATAACGTACATTAGGATATGGAGCAATGTATGTTATTCTTGGAGAAACCCAAAATTTTCAGATTGACCAGAAGAATGAATAACGTACAATGGAGCTATAGTAACGTACGTTATTGAGGTTAACATATGTTAAGTTGGGTACCTGATGTACATAAAGGGAATCAGGTTTTTCTACCAAAAGCTTGTGTTTCTATATCGAATTAAACAGGCAACTAAATGTGCAAGGCAACATATGTTAAGTGATATGGGCAACGTACGTTATTTACTGTAACATATGTTAATGATGAAGGCAACACACATCAACAGGTCTGGCACAGCATTAAATGCATTGGTATTTTGAACTCCAATGGCTAGTTTATGTGTCTAACGACCATAAAACAAGTGTTGAGCATAGAAAGCATTATTTTTCAATTGGAAACACGTCTACAACACAAGAAACATAAATAAAAGGATTGTGAACAAGTTTACATCATTTAGCAAGCATTTGAGCAAGAATCAAAGTTGATCATTGAAGCTTCATACAAGTGGTTGTTAGTGATTAGAATTGCTTGTATTTAACAATTGGTAGAGGTTAGCATTTTTAGCTTTTTATTGAGTTATGTTGTAAGTGAATTGTGAAGAAATTGCTAAACTTCTCACTTGTCTTGAAAGTGAAGATTGTACTAGAGTTCTCACTCAACCTAAAAGTGATTTCAAATAGAAAGAATATTGTGGAAGGTAGAAAATCCTTAGTAGAGGTACTAAGGTAGTGTACTAAGAAAGGTAGTGTCGAAACACTCTAAATTTATATGTTTTCTTTTCTTTCTTACTCTCTATATTTAACGAGCTCAACTTAATTCCATAAGAAAGATAAAAATCAAACATTTCAAGATTCAACTCCCTTCTCTTGCATCCTACAATTTGTGTAACATTCCCATCCTAAAGCCCTATGAGTAGTAAAATAAATAAAACAATTAATTAAAGTGATAATTTAATCATTAAATTAAAGAAACTAGAGCTTTAATATGAGTTGATTTATAGTTGATTGTAGATATATGTAAATAAGGAAACGGTTGTGAGAAATTAAAAGTATAGGTGGTGGAATTAAAGTACAAGGAGTGGGCACTACCCCCCTGTAGTTCAATATTATAATGTGTCATTTTCTAAAAGTACAAGAGGTGGCCAACAAGTACAAGGGGTTGCCTAAAAGTACAAGGGGTGGGTGTACTTCAATACTACCACAAGTAGTATTAATCCACCACGTATACTTTGCAAAAATGTGGCTAATTTTTTAAGACTTTAAAGCTTGAAGCAAGAGGTGACTAATTATGGGTTTACAAGGAGTTGTGAAGGAAAGCAAGCAAGAGAACACAAATAAAAGGAAATTGAATGAGAGAGATGAAAATGGAGAGAAACAGGAGAAACATAGGAAAGAGAAAAGGAGATTTTAGAAGAAATGAGATAAGAATCGAGCTAGAGACACGTAATCGGTCGTAGAATTTAGCAGGGAATCGATTACTATAATGAATATTGGACAACCACGGTGTGAACGGTAAGAAAACAATTGGATTTTTTGGTATAATATATTTTTATGATTGATATTTATAAACGATATCATAAATGATTATATAGGAAGTCAATTGAGTTAATGGGACAGAATCAGAAGCTAGAGAGCTCTGAAAAAATACGAAAAAACAAGTGAGTAATCCAGACTCACTTAAATATAGTTTTATGTGTGATCACTTAAAGAAAAAGATAATAAAAAGGATATATTGCGATTAGTTAGAGATATGAATTATATGAGAAATGTTAGAATTTGATAGTGTGTGAGAAATTGCTGACATGGTGTGTAGGAGTTGCACATATGCCATGATATGGATAGTCAAAGTGTTTGCTTTGATGATTGATTATGATTTTGAAATGAATGAAATATGCGTGTAAATCACCGTGAAGATAACTTTATATTTCACATGGAAATTAGAAACATATGCATATGAACAAGTGTTATGATGTGATAGGAATAGTATAGTTATAGGTAAAATTCCTATAAAGATAACTAGATAGTATGGTTATTATAATATGAACATATTCATACAGAAGATACAAGGAGAATGAATACATTTAAAAGACCTATATTGAAGAAATACGATAAGGAAGTTCATGACCATTGATGACTTTAGATCCATAGAAATGATATTATTAACAAGAAATATGATCGTATTTCTGAAAAGATAATGAATAAACTTAAATGCAAGTTTATATAATTTATATATTAGATAATAAATAATTGAGTGGTATTATAAGTAGTGGTGAATAATATGGTAACATAGAGAAATAAATATATAGGAATGTGAGTAATCTACTCACTTTAAATACCAGTTATAAGGTTATATTGCTATTACTAGTAACTATGAAAGAACAGTTTTTATGTGAAAATGAATGGATATGATCGTAAGTGAATTATAGCCAATGTATATGAAAATGAAAATGGAACAAAGAGATATAAACAAGTACGTGAATGCTATATATATACAGATATACGTTGAATACAGTGGCTACAGGTTCACAGCATTTGCTATATAGGTTATCAGCGTTGATCACAGCTTATGCTATACAGGATCATAGCTTCAGCTGTACAAGAACACAGTTTATGTTGTATAGTTTAACAGCTTCGGCTGTACATGATTGCATCTTTGTTATGAACAATACCATTATAGATATGATTATGATTGTTGATGATTTGATTGAAAGTGATATGAAAATGTTATGATATCTAGATATGAAGGAAATAAGAATAAGTTCTATAGTTAAATAAAATAGATAGATTATGGACAAAATCGTAGAAATACTGAAATGGATTAATCCTCATATATGATTACTCACTAAGCTCGCAACTCACACAACTACTACTGGGTTTCCTACTTGAATTACAGTTATTCGGAGAGGAATAAAATAATAAAACACGCAAGAAATAACCAAGGATTGACATAAAATCAATTAAAAACATGCCACATGCAATCAGTTTACAACTAGTTGATATAAAGATTCAATCTTTAAGGAAAAGGACTCACCTTTCACATTTCTTTGCTTGGTCGAATGGTCTAGGGCAACACCAAGTATCTACCACTTCAGAATACATTGAAATGACCTTGTTGGCACCAAGAATGAACCCCAGATGTGATTCCTCTATAGCAATAACACACGGATTAAACAAAATTTGTACTAGCACAAAAGAGTAAACGATTCACCTTGTTTGTCAAGAATCGGTTGAGAACTCACAGAAAGAAATGTACACATTGATCAATTCTTATGACGAGCCACCTTTTCTCACTTCTCTTCTAAGAAAAACCCTAAAATTTTCTCTCAATTTTAGGTCGAAACTCATGGCAATGTTCGTGTTTTTGAGGGGGCGTGTGTTTCTCTCTCCTGTTAAGAGAATTAGGGTTAAGTGATGCTTTTAAAGACTAGTGATTTATATAATTAAAACTCTTAGAAATCCTAATACCATTAGGACTTGATAAGTCTTTAATTCAAATTCAAATCTCTTTAATTATCGCTTCCTTTGTCGTGTCCATTATGTGGATAATTAAAAGATTTTATTCTTTTAATTTATCCCACATTATCTTGTCTTAATTTAAGACAAAGTTCCTAAATTTTCTCTCTCTTTATTTCTTACATATTTTTACTTGAGACGTCATATTAAATAAATAATCTTTGTCCTAAACTCATGTAAGAAATATTATTTCTCATCCATCTTGGGCCATTTACCAAAATTGGTGCAAAGGCTCAATCTGGCCCAATAGCCAGATTTTGACCTAAGGTGAAATACCGAAATTACCCTTTTAGGTTTTCTCCATCCATATGCGATCTGTAGGACTATTTAATAAAGGTAATGAGTTTAGTAACTCATAAATCATAAGCGATCTCTTGTAAGACACTATGATCATCCTAAATTAAATAGCTGACGAGCGGAGTCAACAACCCTTCTACAATTCAAATAAATCCCTTGACCTTTGATATCTTGATTAGCATAAGGCATGTCGTTAACACCCTTATTTAGTGCTTAATCACTTTTCTTGACCTCTATGAAAAAATTGATAAGTTTGAATAAATGACTTAATCATTTCATTCGGGTGCAGCCACACTCTTCCTAATCTTTTCTATCAAGCGGCCAGTGATATCATCTCTCATAGAGAGGGTCAATCCCTTCACTTCACTCCTACTCTTACTTATGTTTTGTAGTATGCCCAATCATACCCATACTTGTCAACCTTTTATCGCCACGTTAGGCGTGTGTCAAAGTACACTAAAAATCACAACAAAGGACACAGTAATTTTCAGTCTAAGGATAGCGTTTGACGTTGCAAATAGTGATCGCTCTCCAAGTACAATGTTTTAAATTATACCTGTGCACTTTGTTAGATATCCCGAATATCTATGACCCGTAGAGCATGATCATCTACAAAGTACATACTAGTCTTAATTCAAGTCTATTCCCATATAAACAAGTGACTAAAGATATTTAGAATGTTAATCTCAAAACTTCCAGGTTCTACTATAAAGGTCCTCAAACTTGATACCTTAGGCGCTTAATTAACATTCTTAGATATTTTATTAAACACATACCACAGGTCAATACATGATATGATAAAAATTTCATACATACCATGCATAAAAAAACATGAGTTATGTATTGCTGATGAGGTAACCACTCAATTGAAAGAAACTAAGATCAACTATGAAAGAGTTCTTAACATAAGGGAACTCAAGATTAAGGCTAAGGAGAAGGAAAAAGGAATAGCTTCCAAGGCATCTCATGAGGATAGTGAGGAAGAGCATGGGATGTCACTCCCAAAATAAGAATTTTATTTTTGAATAAATTATAGAATTTTCACACCCATTTTTTTATTTTAAAACAATTCCATAAATGATGATAGAAAAGAAAGATAGATATACGCATTGTTTTAAAAGCTTTGACCATGTGCGATCGTATACAAAATAATGTCATGAAAGCAAATGTGGAAGATATGGAATTGATTTACGAATGAATGTATGCAAATCATTTTCTATACTAAAGTTGTATAGATGTACAAAATTATGAAAATCCAAAATAAGCTGGGAGCTTTGACCTTGCCAAGCGTATCGCATTGCTAGCACCCCAAAAATGATGTCCAAACCGCAACTACTGTCGCTCTACACATTCATCACAAAAACACATGCATTGTGAAAATCTAAATGCCCAGTTAGTACATCTACAACACTTACCAAGGTAGTTAATGCATAGGTAATAATTCGTTAAGTACTTTAGGTACATTACTCATATATGGAGTTCTATCTCTACTTACTTCCTTATTTTTCTTTATATTACATACTTTGTTTATACTTTTATTACTTTAGAGTTACTATTTTTCACTGTATATTAGGCAAAAATGATATAGGGAACGGTTTGGGTAAACCATTCGCCAGTCTGTTTCAACATTCTGACCTTCCCTGGAAGTAGAATGGTTTGGGAAATGGTTTGGGCCAAACCATTTTCGAACTTATTTGACTCCATTAGAATTCACTAGATATGAAATGATTTTGGGAACAATTTTTTGTAAACTGTTTTGGAACCCGTTTTGCCCTCCTAAACCTCTCTGAAAGTGGAATGGTTTGGCAAACTATTCCCACAAACCGTTTCCCAGGCTGTTCTCTCCTGCTCACAACTGTTTTTAGCAACTCAACACAATTCACAACAGTCAAAATTCATTCAGATACATGCCCACACCAATCAAACCATAAACCATCATTTCATACTTAGCACCTAACATAATTACCATTCCATTCACAACACCTGATTCCATTTTCCATTATTATTCCATTAGTATTTCCTTTAACCTTAACAATTCCATCTTCAAAACCACTCAAACCATAACAATTACATAACCATAGTACTGTTACATTCCAACAACACAAAGAGTCCACATTCCACAAATAGCAGTATATTTTGTATAAATGAAATGAATGTCAAATGCATATGCTAATGCAATTTTCATGCAAAATGTCTCAAGGTTCACTCATCCTTTATGGTTGAAGAGCTCTCACTCTCTTTTCATTTTCTTTGAGACATCTATCTCTCCTCAAATTTAGGAAAATGCCCTTTTTATAAATTCCATAGAGCTCTCACTCTTTTATTCTCTTGGGCAACTGCCCTTTTTATTAATATCTTAGAGCTCTAGCTCTTTCACATAGATTTGGAAACTCCTTTCTTTATCTTTTCTCACCATGAACATGTCACAACATGCTCATGCAATTTCAAGATGTCATGGATGAAGTTACAATAATTTTATCAACGTATTACACCAAAGGCATCATATGCATCATACCACCAAACTTATCATTACTCAATTCATCATTAATTAACTCATGGCTTATCACCACAACATCACTTTCATTCAAAGCCAATAATACACATTACACCAATACCATTGCCATAACACACCAAACATTCACAACTACTTTCTCATCAATTTACACATTACAAGTTACTTGCACATTTACACATAATTGCATTTAGCCTGAAAACCCAACACTCATAATTATCATCATTCCTACATATCAACAATTACACATTTTACACTCAATCCATTTAACCAATTTCAACATTCAAGACAATGAACTTTTAAATCAAGTATGTTTAACCACACAAATGCAAGTCATACCAAGGTAAGTGTGATTTGATGCACTTACCTCGAATCCTGTGAAGTCAGCTCTCGACTAAACTCTGGTCTAGATCTCAAACAATGTTCCTTACATTATTTTTAAACATATTTTCAACATTAACACAATTCCACTTTTAATTTCTCAATCCTACACTTATTTAGCAAAAACTGCCCAAAATACCCTAAACCCTAAAATCTCAATTCCTTCCAACTTTCACTATTAGGTGGTTAAACTACTCACATTTCTCCCATTACTTATAACTCACCAAAATGCACACACTTTCTACCCCTGGCTTCAAAATCTAACAACCATTAAGTTTAGAGTTAGAGCGTACCTTTCTCTCTAATCAAAAACCTCCAAATACTTTCTTCCTTAAGCTTATATCTACTAGATCTAAGGGTTCTAGAGCCAGATTTGGTTTTTTTAGGTCTTAGATCAAAAGGTTTTCAGGGTAGCATTAGTAGGAAAAGCTGGACAACTTTTCTTAGGGTTTTTGGTTCTTTGTTTCAATGAGAAACCACATAATTTAAAATCCTATTAGGTCAAAATGGTTTGGCAAATGGTTTTGTCTAAACTATTTGGCTGCTCGTTTAACCATTCTGGTCGCACAAAAATTAAACTTTGACAGCATCTGAAATGGTTTGAGGAATGGTCTATGCTAATTGTTTCCCAAGCCATTTGCCACTATCTGGGCCACATATTTTTGAATATTCTAGGTTATAATTTTTTACGCATTACATAGGGACTTAGAGGTAGATGAAGAAGTACTCCTTTATGCCAAGAGTATGAGGTGATACAAGACACTTCTTGTGAGAAGAAGGAGATAATTAAAGAAAAAGCTTAAGGAATCTTTAAGAGGAATTCATCATCAAACTATAAGAAGAATGATGACACTTGCTATAAGAAGAGTAATACCTTCATAAAAACTTCCATATGAGAAGAATAAAGCAAAGACCAAATGTAACACCCTCCATTTTTCATAATTTTAGGATTTATGTGGAATATTTTATAAATATGCGAATAAATTTTTCACGAAATGTATTTAATTAAATATTGGTGAAAAAGTGTAGGATGTGTGTGGATTTAAAATAGGGTGAAACTGGATTCACCTGGAGAGAGAAAAATCAAAAAGAAAGTCATATGGAATGCTGAGGGTAAAAACGTCATTTACCGAGCCTATATATATGTGTAAATGGCACCATATCTTAACACTCCATCCATTTCCACGTTTTTCATTCTACCATTAGAGAAAAAATTTCAAAAAACCCCAACCAAGCTTAAAACTCATTGAACCTTGGTGATTTCGGGTGGAAAGATCGATTGGAGAACTTCATTTGGTGAACTTTCTACGAACTGATTTCATAAATCTCGTTTTTATGTATCTCCATACTTTAGGAGGTGATATTTCATTGATCCGGGCTTTGAACTGAGTAAAATTGAGTTTGTTGGATAGATATGGATATGTAGTAACCATAGGTACTTGATTTTGAGGTTAAATATTGGTTTAGATGGATGAAATTGATGTTTTAAGTGGAGATGTCAAAAGTGACGTGAATGGAATTTGTTAACCTAAGTTTGGTTTTAAGTATGGTTGCTGAGGTTAGCTTTAGCGAGCTTTATTGAGGTTAATTATATGCCCAATTTGATTGGGTAATTGTTGAGGTGAAATTTATTTTGGATTAAAGAAAAAGGGTATAAGAATTTGTGAAGGAAGTGGAAGGAAATGAGTTATAAGTTTTGTATTGAATGAATTGCATTGAGGAGTGGTCATGAAAAATGAGGTTTAAGTGAGTTAAGGACGATTATTGATAATGAAAGAATGAAATTAAATGAAGGACATTTGAATTGAATTGATGAAAGAAATAGAAAGGTGGAGAAATATATTAATTATACATATATGAACATGATAGCATCATATATTTATCATTTGATAAATTTGGACATATATATATGTAATTAACGTAAGCCGTAATGGTTGATCAGGATGATCTAATCGAGATTGGAGAGGTCCACTGGACAGTAAAGGAGCTTGATAGGTAAGTAACACGAGCGCGACTTCTTGGTTTTGTTTGTATGTTGTGATGTTGCTTGATGCTATGTATGTTGATTGATGAGTGTAAATCTTGAATTGGGAATGGTTTGTATGAATGATATGAGTGCATGGGATATGATGATTCCGTGTTAATAATTATGATCTTGAACAGTTGATTGAGAATGTATTTAGTAGATTATTAATTGAGTATCATTAGTATGATGATAATTGATATATTATGAGAATGGGTATGATTATGATTATGTGGAATGTATGAGATCATGGAATGTGATGATTCCATGTCATTGATTGATTTTGAATGGTTGATTGTGATTATAATTTGTTGGTATGTCATTGAGTGTTATGGTGCTATTACATTTGATAAAACTTAATTGTGATTGATTATGTATATGTTGTATTATTGACTGTGTGTGACATGGTCATATGCAATTGATTTTGGAAAGATGTACTGTTTGATATGGAATGATTTTATGGGATGATCATATAGAATGATTTTGTGGGATGAGATAAACTTGGTTTAATAC
>CANYCX010430257.1:0-11040 GCA_948193385.1 Breynia disticha f. nivosa
TAACTGCTGAAAGCATCTAAGTAGTAAGCCCACCCCAAGATGAGTGCTCTCCTATTCCGACTTCCCCAGAGTCTCCGGTACCGGTAGCACGGCCGAGACAGCGACGGGTTCTCTGCCCCTGCGGGGATGGAGCGACAGAAGCCCTACTACTATATATGTAATTCTTTTTTACCAGTAAGAAAGTCTCGTTTACATAAGGTCTTCAGGCCGTTCCAAAGCAAGGCTCTCAAATTTATTTATTAAGGTAATCCAGAAGTAAGCAAGGGCTAATTGTCAAGCCGGTCGGGATTGGCTGACGATAAGAGATAGATTTCTTTCAATGGTAGGTCACCCGATTGGTTAATTTCTTGCTGTCTCAAAAGAATAAATGTGCTTGTCAGTCATAAAAGAAATGCAGGGCTAGGTAAAGGATCAATAAAAGAGCTAGAGCTAAGCTGGGGTGCTCGGGTAGGGCTATCGAAAGTCTAGTTACTTTCTTTATGGGATTTCCGAAGTGCGATAAAACCTGCTACTTAGCATGGTTTTGGAATGGAAAGGAAAGCCTTTTCTTTGCCCAATCTGTGAGCTTGGAATTTAGAATGCTATTTAACAAGAAAATGAAAGTATCAAGATAGATATCTCCCTCACCCCGAAGCACAAACGTAGCATCCAGCTACGGACTTACTTTTAGTAGAGCTACTACGCATCCTAGAATTGGGGGAAAGGTTCCAAACCTAAAAGAAGGCATAAAAGACTGTCTGAATCTTCGTAGCATAAGACCTGAAATGTAAGTCACGAAAGATCGCTTTAAAACGAGTGTGCGCATAGAAAGTTTTTGGGTACCACAGTGAGACAGTAATCCCTACGCCTTAAATTAAAAAACAGCCCGAGGACCACCCGCGAGGAGGACCCTTCGATTTCTTCTCTTCATCAATGATTTTGGATTCAATAAGGATTCTATTAATAAAGAGAATATATGAATTTAGCCAATCTCTGCTTCCATAACCACTTTTTATCTAATTTATTAGTTTCTTTCTTTGGCCTAACAGCAGCACAGCTCCTCTCTCCTCGTTCACTCCTTACAAATCAGATATAATCATAACTTCTTCGAGACGGATAGCGGAATAGAAGTGAACTCATAAACATACCCATTCTCGACACCTTTGATTGGTGTCGGTGTACTTTCGACCCCGCCACAAAGGAAGTAAGCTCCGTCGTACAGTTCGCCTATGTAACTGGGATTAGTCCGAAACGACAAAGAAAGGGTCTGTTAAGAGATACGTTTGGTTCAACTTCGCCGCTACGCAACTAGTTATCTTCAAAAGGTTGATAATCATCAATCTTGCAAGGCCCCTTAGGAGCCGATTTCCATTGATCATTTCAACACTACTTTAGCTTCGTCGAGTAGTAGTAGTTCATCTTAATAGAAGGAGGCAGACAGACCAGATGAAAGGGAAGCTGAGTCATTCTACCGGGGAATGACAAAGCTAAATATCTTTCCCAATGTATAACTTGGATAAGAGAAAAAAGGGTGAGATAGACTCGGAGTTAGAGAAAGGTAAGATCTTGTCTGGAGAACATCAATCAATAATCTCATTAGTGATGAACTGATTCGCAGTTGAGCTCGAGAACCTTATATAAAAAGTGGCTAAGATAGCTATCAAAGGAATTGCTATAATTCTACATTCCTAACATCAGTCCTAGGAAAGACCTTTTCTCGCTCCTACCTCGCTCGGTCTATGAGATCAAAGCCTGGCATCATATGAGCCAGCCTAGAGGCCAAGGTTTGGTCCTAGGAGGCTACTTTGGATCTGGACTCTGAATGAAAAGGAAAAGCCAAGATTAGCTCTTATGAAAGAAGCTCGTCGAGCTGAAGTCAAAAACCGTCCTGCAAACATCTTGAAAAACGGGTCTCGTTAATCAAAAAACTCACTTAGTAACCTCTCGTAGTTGATAGGCGGGAGAGATTTCGACTGGGAAACTCCACTCTCAACACGAATAGCAGATTCTTCTCCGATACTCTACGACCAAAGACTGACTCGAATGAGATCTTGACCACCGATACAGATGATAGCTTGTTTATTGGCAGGGTCTGTATCCTTTGCCTTGGAGATTGTTAGAGCGTTTGGAAGGCCTCTGGGGAGCAATAGAGAGTTTGATCAACACGTAATCGTGAGGCAGGGCAAACTAGTGATTGCTAAATATGAAAGCATGCAAAATATGAAAAATTGGATTGAAGGGGAGCCCCACCTTTCAACCATCTGAGGAGCGCACACCGGCTTTCTTCCTCTGGTCGAGCTATTTCATATCCTCGCTTCATTCTGGCTTCCATTCTTGATTCGTACCTTGGTGCTGCTAAAGTAGTTAATGGACGGTCCCGAGAATCTCTTATTCGTAGGCGAGTCCGAGGAGTTTACCGCCTCGACAGAGGAGTGAAAAGCGAGGAAGAGAGAGATTTCTCTCGTTAGTCCTGGCATGATTGCCGCGGGTTGTGGCCCACCCGACGGACTTCCCTGGATGTAGTTCGCGTTAAGTCTATGTCACGCGGGGTACCAATCAATTTCGTTGGGAAGATGGCAAGGATGAAAGAAGGATATCGAGAGAGAGATAGGAAAAAGAGTACAGAAGCGAGAGCGGACTATAGCTTGAATTGGCTCGTGCACACACACATGAAACTTAAGACGGGGAGGGCTCTGACTTTGAAGCCCGGCCGGGTGAAGAAGCCTCAGCCCGAGCTTTGACTATGACTACGAGCTGTTGGGATCACATTCGAGGAGGTCAAGTCGGGTTGAATAGATGAGTGTCACGGCTAAGTCCGGGTCTTGTCATACCAACATCGGGAAATCCGACAGCAACTTCCTTTTGTACGCAATTCGAAGATCGACGCTCGGGTGAAGACAATGAGTGGCTTAACGCTCTAACGGCGGGGACAAAGCCATATCTTTCAATCTGACGGAAGAACTTCTTCTTGGAGCGAAATTCCCTCAAAAGGTTTCATTGAGTGCCTTACCGGAAAGCAAGGATCTAAAGGAAGGGCTCTTTAGCTTGCTCAGAAAGGGGTCTCCTTCCCCCTGAGTTCAAGATGTCCCTTTCCGCTACTACAAAATAAGACCTTTCGGACGTTGCCACCGCTCAATCCACCCCTGCAGAAAGTTGGTATTCAAGAGACGGAAACTATGTCAAGAAGGTGGAACTAGGAATAAGAACAGGGACCCACGTCGAGCCATCCTGACGGACGAGCAGCATCAATTGAATCGGCAGACACAAAGACGAAGACAGAGACTCGCATTCTTCTTTGTACCGAAATGTTTCATAAGGATTGTTGGCATTATTCGCTGAGGATTCTTCCTTATTCTTCGAGGCGAGGCATATTCATATGTCGAAGAGGCCAGGAAGGGGATCCAATGACGTGATTACAGGGGCGGGCGGTTCAAGTACAACAACGAAAGTTTCCCTGAGTTGAGGCAAGCTTAGCCCCCTTCCAACTACATAGAATGGGGAAAACTTTGGACCACTCCGCTCACTCGTAAGTTAGAACAAGCGCTTTAGGTCAACAAGGGCAAGTTACTTGAAGTGTACATCCATATATTGAATATATGAGGAAGACGCAAACAGGTGTCAATGGGGAAGCAGCAGCAAGACTAACTTTATCTTATTTCCTAGCATACGCTCTAGGCTAACATAACGAGTGTCGGCGGTTAGTAAGGTAGGGCTGTTTTTGAAAAGAAGAGGGAAAGATTGGCAATGGCTTCGTCAAATCTGACAAGATTGACGCCTTGCTTTAGATTAGCGGGACCTATGATTGGTTACTGGAAGATAAGGGATAGATTTGAGTTTTCCTTATGTGAAGGTAGCGAAAGGTGTGCTCCAATGGCAAAAAGAAAGAAAGAGGCCAGCCGGGAGCAGGATAGAAGTTGTACTATTGTCGCGAAACCTCATTCCCAGACGACCTTCACGCTACAACTTCGAGACCAGACCTTCGAAAGACTCTCTTTGAAGAAAGGGGAGTCTTTTAATGCAGATACAAAAAACCAAAGCTTGACCAGTTCCGCCACCTCACTGCCCCCAGCTTGAGAATCAACCTTGTAATTCGAATGTCCGAGCCACTAATTGGTGTTAGGATCCGAAGGTATCCGCCCTTATTCATGGAAAGAATGAAAGACTGAGTTAATTGTTGCTACAACGTGAAGGCTTGACGGGATCCACTACTTCTATTTTAGCACCCAATTCCTGAACCAAACCAGGTTCAAGCGCTAATTCCTGCCTTCTTCTTATTATTGAGAACTGGTTTCACCCCAAGTCTATTACGTTATAACTGCTTGCTTGAAAGCTTGCCTAAAATCCTTAGTCTAAGAGAATTTGAAAGGGCACTCTCACACTTATTCTTTGGGGTAACCCCCGTATCCGTATAGAGATCTTACTAGATAGCATACTTCTTACAAAGGATTAGCTCCTGGGATTTCGGTTACTCTCTTTGGGAAAGGAAGAAGAAGAGGGGTACGAATGGTTGTCAACAGTAAGAAAGTGGTTATATATAAGCAAAAAATAATAGGGACTTACTTTCTTTCAAGAAGGAAGCATGGGCGGTGGGAAAAGATCGATAAAGATGAGGGATGTAATAAGCTGGCCTTTCAGGCTAGAGAAGAAGCGCTCAGCCCATCTCTTTCTATACAAGGAGAGGACGACGACGGAGATTGTCCTTTTTTTTCAACCAAATCCAGTTAAGGTCGAAGAGATCCCCTATAGAACTTTTTGTTCTCGCACTCTCAGGTCGGGCCTCTAATGAGTTGCCAATCGATCCTTCCTTCTTTCTTTATAGCCGCAAAAGAAGGACTGTATCTTCGCGGGGAGATCCGAAAAAAGACAGTGTCTCCCACCTTCCACTGAGTCCTCTCAATCACCCTCTTTTTTTTCTAAGAGTGCAATAACATTAGGAGAATGGCTGCTCCTTTAGTGTGTGAACTCGAAGGGGGTTCCTTCCCCACACCCTGACAGTTCCAACTAAAATAGTCCACTCTTTTCTGGTGGCTCTTCCCGGCTGGCCACCTCCGCCTCAGAAGAATAACCAGCATTCCAATCTTCATCTTTCCTGAATTTCTTCAATTCTCCCGAATAAGTCTGACCATTCTCTCACTTGTGGTTGCGCCACCTCTTCTCTTTCCAGTCAAAACCTTCCAACCACTTTTTGAACTACCAGAACCTTTTCTTTTATTTAAAAAGAATAGGCTTCTTCTTTCCTTTTCATTTCCCTGAACTTCCGTCTGTCCCCTCTCAATGTCAGGCCCCGTCCCTGCTGTCCAAGGAGCCAACGGTTGTTTTCACGACTTCTGCTTTATATAATGTATTTCCTTCGTTCTAGCAATCTATCTTCTATACCCCTTTGGCTTTTTAAGAAATAAGGCTTGGTAGCAGTCCCTTTAGCAAGCTAGTTCCTTGCCTTCGGGAAGTCAAAGACTGTCTTTTCCTTCTTTCCCATCGGGATGTCAAAAAAATTCCATCTATCCTTGCTCCTTGCTCAACCAGAATCCGCCGCACTATTGGGGTAACTTGAATCTAGGTAAGAATAATAGTTTTTCGTACCGACAAAAGCATACTATGAAAAATCTTACTACGTCGTAGGAAGATATGGTGCTATCCTATATATAAGAAAAAGGGCTGATAAAATCATGCTTCCTTGTAGGAAAGGAGTGCTCTAAGGGGATATGGACAAATGAGGAAGAATCAAATAGTGACGACAGGGCAAGGCATGAAGAGGTTTAAAGATGCTCGACCTTACCAATCCAGCTTGAGATAAGGAGAGGGATAGAATTTCTTTGGTGAAAGACACTTTTAAATTAGATAGATGAACTATATTTGACTCATAACAACTCTCTAGAACCAAAAGAACCAATAGGCTGTTAGATAGAGGGGAGAGGATATTTCAATATACTCGACCTAAAGGGAGAGCATATTTCAATATACTCGCCAAAAGGGAGAGGATAGAGACTAAGCGCATTTACAACATCGTAGATATAGAAAGTGTGCCGCGAATGAAAGGATCAAGATTGAAATAATTGGCTTTGGTAAAAACTATTGTGACCTTTTTTATTCAACATATTCTATGTGTTAATGTAAAAATTACATATATAAAGGTTCTTTTTCTTCTCTTATGTTATTTCTCATTACCGTAAAAAAGGGGCCATGATACATTCCAGAATATTGTAAAGGTAAAAAACTCTTTTCTTCCCTTTTTGATGAGCCTGAGCACCTATTTATTTGTAATGGGGATGTTCAAATTTTTTAACAAGTAGACCTACAGACTAATAGATGTTTTTACTCTTAAGATCTATTCATAGTCCCCCATGGCACAACTTCTCGCTTTTCATGAATGTATCTCATCTCCTCCTCTGCTTATGTGAGTTTGACCCGCATTTTACTGTGCTTGCTTCTAATATGTTATTGAAGAAAAATGGTGATATTGTTCCTCCATTGATCAAAATTTTCAATTTTTTGGAAGTATCATGATCATCCAGTAAAAAGGGTTTCAATTTTTGAAAATGAACGATTTGAAGACCTATTGGTTCTAACAACTGTTGTAGAGTTGATCATTTGGACCTTTCAATTCATATATATGGATCTCAGACCTATGAATGGGGATATTCTCGAAACTCACAAAGAAAAAAAGAACTGAGTTAGACAAAAAGAGAAGAAACTTGGACAAAAAATAGAAGGAACTTGGACAAAAAGAAAGGAAGTGACTTAGACAAATCTTTTTTTTATAACCTCAAACCAATCAATCGAATATTGATTAGTATGTAATCGATTAAACTTTATTTGAAAAATAAAACGGCTCATCTGCTCAGAAATGAATTGTTCTAAATGTTCCTAGAAATTCTTGCTCCCATTAGACCTTCACCAGGTTATCCCAATACAAGTTCTCCATCCCCAAAGTTAGCAAGATGCCACTAGGCATTTGATTAAGACATTGCACAATGATTCGAACACTTTGTCGCATCTCTTCGACACGAATACAGTAACGATCATAGCGATCTCCTCTAGTACCTACAGGTATGTCAAGATCCAATTGGTTATGAACATCATAAGGTGCTGCTTTTTACAAATCCTAGTATACCCTTGGTTGGGATGGGTAGGCCCACCACTTCACTTTCACTTAACCCTAGGCCAAGTCACTAGGGGAACCCTGTTAGGCTCCTTCCCCCCCAAAAAAGAAAACTGTACGTGAGAGGTTCCCTTCATACGGCTCGAATCATTCTCAGATGCCCTTTCGGGCATCCTTTCCTTGTTTGTTGGTTTGGTTTGCACGCGCGCAAAAGGTAGTCCTTCGTGTAAATTGCTTTGAATAGGTAAATTAATCATTTGACCTTGTGGATCTAACATTAATCCTCTCATACCTACTAATTGGTGTACTTGAGATGCATTTCCTCGAGCTCCTGAAAAACACATTATATGGACTGGATTAAAGGGCTTTGTCATCCAAAAATTAGGATTCATTTCTTATCTCCAATATTCACTTGTAGCATACCATATCTCAATAGATTGGCATAATTTTTCTACCGCATGTACATTTCCACAATGATGGTGTTTTCCCAAAACTAAACTTTGTTGTTTAGCATCTTGGATTAGCCATCTCTTAAAAGGTATTGTTAAAAGATCATCAATTCCTAATTAAATGGATGTGGCACTAGCTTGCTGGAAACCAAGAGTCTTTGCATGATCCAGGATGTGTGATGTATATGTCATTCCAAAATGATCTATTAATATGCTAATAAGTCATTTAATTGTAGTTCCATCAATCATGAAAGACCTGATTTGGCTGCTCGGCCATAAGTACCACCATATTCTGCTGAGTAGGATTTGACAATAGATTTGATTCAATGATTTGAAAACTTCCTTTTCTCGATCGGGATTTGCGTAGAAATTCAAAAACTAGAGTCCTAATTGACCCAAAAAAATATAAATTCACAATTACTTAGCTTAAATCCCTATAATCTATGATTAAATTAGGTATCATTTGAGCAAACTTTACGAAACCATTGTATAACTTCTTCGATTTCTCAATAAAAAGAAATATGACCAAAAATAGTTCGAATGTATATACAAGGAATTTCTTTTTATACACTTCTTACTATTAGATAGTGTCCATAAATCTCATTATAGGTACCCAAAGGCTCATAATGAACTTCACAGTTATAAGTCATTGTCTCATTACTTTATGTCTCTCATTTTCTATTTTTATTGGCATTAATATAGTGGGATTTCAAAAAAATAGGCTTCATTTTTAAGCTTCTCATTACCAGTTAGAGTCCCACTGCCGTTAGCAGCTTTTTTAGTATTCCTTGAGATAATCCCTCATTGTTTTTGTGCATTAACCTCAAGAATATGCTTATTTGCTAATAGGATGGCCGGTCATAGTTCAGTAAAGATTTTAAATGGGTCCGCTTGGACTATGCTATGTATGAATTCTCTTTTCTATTTCATAGGTGATCCTATCCTTTCTTTATCATTTTTGTATTAACCAATCTTGAATTAGGTGTAGCTATATCACAAGCTCATGCTTTTATAATCTCAGTCTGTATTTACTTGAATGATGCTATAAATCTCCATCAAAGTAATTATTTTTTCCTAATTGCATAAAAGTGAGGTTCAAAAAAGACGAGTTTACGAGTTAAAGGAGGCCCCCTGTTAGGAAAGCCTCACATAGGAAGTTTTATCTTTGTTAGTACATATAGTCTCGATGGTATGCGCCTACCGTTAGTGGTGTATGCGATGGACCGAATGTATGCTTCTCTCAGAAAAGAACCAGAAGTACATCTTTCCTTAAGGCTTCACTTCATGGCAGTAATGGGACCTGTGACCAATTGGGATGAAAAGCGGCTATGATGAACTAGAGAAGGTAAGAGCCCGAACCTAGCCCCAAAGTCAAGGACTGCAAGAGCAATCTATGTGGAGTCAGTGTTTCCAACCATCTTTTCAGTGGACTTTCTTCTGGCTTATGTTCCGCGTAACCCAAACATTTGATCCTTACATACCTAACTGGGGAGAGGAAAGAGACTAAGTATAACATCCTCATCCCGAATCACTTGATTAATATTTAAAATAAAATGTTTAGTAAAAATTAAAGTGTTTTACAATTAAAACGATGAAAATAAACGATTAGAAACAAGTAGACGAAAGGGGGACAAAAGGGTGATAAAAGTGTGCCGAAAAATAGCCGAAACGAAGGACAAACACATGGGAAGCAAGAGAACACGTGGTGGATGCCCAAAACCATGTGGTGGGCTTAACCACGCATAATATGCTGCCCACCATGCGTACTCCATGAAGTCAGGGTTAAAAAGAAGAGGTTTCGACATTTCTCGAGCCATTCATAAGCTTTAACTTTCAAAGTTCTTCAGAGAGAAAGAGAGAAGCGTACAGGAGAGGGAAAGTAAGAGATTAAGTGGTGGTGAGGTGAAAATTAGTTAGAAACTTGATTCGAGATATCGAATCATTCATAGTTTCGAGCCGGGATCCCAGTGGCATAAGCGAAACAGGTAAAACTCGGAGTTTTCAGCAGTTTCTACGAGTTTTGCTATAATTGTTTCGAGTTAATTCTTGTTAGAATTAGTGAATATAGATAGAATTGAGTTTGAAATTAATTTAAGAATATGTTAAATTGAATTATTATTGATTCAATTAACGATAAGAAAAAGGATTAGGGTTCTGGCTAGGGTTTGTGAAATTGAGAGGCAAATTAAAGGAAATTGATAGGGCATGCATTAAATTGGTAATTATATTGGAAAGTATAGATATATTACTGATTATATGTTATATTATGATTGATATATATTATAGGACAGCAGCGTAGCCAAGTCGGACGGGACGCGAGTTCGCACCAGTCCGAGTACTTCGGCTGACAGGTGAGTATATCTTACTATTTGACTTAATTAAAATGAATGGTTATATATATTTATTTACGATCGATTTGTGAATGTTATTGCGAATGTGAGTTGCTTTTATATGTTTGATTACGAACGAGATATATGAACATGATTTTCACGTATGATATCGAAAATGCGAATATGAGAATGAAATGAAAACGAAAAAGGAAACAAAATGATTATACGTGCGTACTGATATGAATTTTGATATGAGATATATAATATGATTTATATGAAATGAAAAAGGAATCGTAGATACTATTCAAATGAGACAGGTACGCAAAACGAAAAGGGATACGAAACAGGTGCGTGAATGTGTTTATGTTTTTATATGATATATGATATGTGATATGGAAAGGTGATGGAAAGGTGATAAATGATCGATCATTCGGAGACGGGAGTAGGAAGACGGAAGTTAGGTCCACATGAAAAGGAGATGAAAAAAATGTTTTCAAAACTAATAGGGAGACGAAATTTAGGATTTATTATGAACGAGAACGTTCAACTCAAACGAATACGAATTAAAGCAATATGAGTTAAAAAGAAATATTCAACGGAAAGATAACATAAATGGAAGAGAAAATGCAAAGGAAAATGAAAAGGATGGAGAATACGGATATATGAAATGAGATTCTTTAATATGTTATACTTGTACTTTACGAAATGAAATTGACCAGAAAGTTAAACTTGTGTATATATGATTGTTTACGAGGTATGATAAAATGAATTAAAGATTACTCACTGAGCTCGCAACTCACGCAACTGTGATGTTTGTTTCAGGTACAGGTATTAGCAAAGGTAGATATTTTGTTTAGCAGAGTCAGAGCTTTACTTTGTTACAGGTTAGACAGCTGCTACCCGATTTACTTCTCTCTCTTCAGTTGATGCCATTAAGACATTTTGCATACATGTTTATATGTTATGATGTTGTTATATAGTTTGTACATTATATGTTGAGATTGATAGTAGATAACTTTGAGGTTATCTGCAGTTTGTTATGATAGTTATATGATGATATATGAGATCGATATATGTTGATATCTGAAGTTGAGTTGCATGTTGAAAGATATGAAAATGTGCATGTGAGCAATATATTTGTGAAATTGATTTGCAGGAGGATTGCAATAGGTTATGGGATATC
>CANYCX010430716.1:0-11586 GCA_948193385.1 Breynia disticha f. nivosa
TTTTTTATTTGCAGATATGACATAATATTTCTTTTAACACTAATTACTTAATCACCAACTTTTTAGTTTTTTAACGAAAAAAAATATTCTATATAAAATATTTATATTATATGAGTCTAATATTTAATATAACTATCATAAATTTTATTTAATGCAAACTTACAAGAATAAGTATAAGGTAAAGTTACGTGAAATCAACTGTCACCTTCAAAATTAAATATTTAAGTTTCATTCTCAATTTATATATTTGAGGTTTATAAATAAGATCAATATGTAACGTTAGTTAAATTTTTTCTTAAACAGTATATATAATTGACTTCTCTTAAACAAAAAAATGTTAATCGGTTTCTCAACTATTTTTTAGCGGTATGTAAAAGTTTATATAAAGTTAAATTTTTATATAATTTATAAAACACATAGAATAATATATATCATTATTAGGATATTCAAACTTGATATAATATCTACCAAAGAGAGAGTTTCAACAGAGTAATCTAACTACCAAAGTGAGAGAATGAGAATGAGTGAAAAAATGAACCAAATGGCAAGAAATTAGTTGTAGCATGAATTAAATGTAATATTTATTTGTATATTTAAAGTGGATATCAGAAAATAGGCAGGAAACGAAGGTGAAAATTTTCGATGTGCTATTTTTTTTACTAGATGTGATTATTTGTGGTATTGATATTATAAAAATTAAATTCATATCATTAGTATTATATTATAAATGTGTATTTACAGATCGTATTATCGTATTAAAAATTAACTGCTATTAAAAACTGTTAAATGCTCATCAAACACAACACAGTAAGACTATTACTATGAATTCCCACCTAGACTATTTCCATACTTGGATTTTTACTATGAATACCCACTAAGACTATTTTTAATAACATGGGTTGGTATTTTTAGAGTAAATGAAAGGGTCCAATCGACCCTTCTATTTACATGGGTACAACAATTTATCCTAGCCACGTGGTTAGGGTAAAAACCAGTGTTTTAAGATCCAATTTGCTCAACAATTCAAATTGAGAACCGAGTCATTGGATCACTGTTTTAACCACTGGGTTACTGGTCGAACTAGATAAATAATAATTAAATAAAATAATTATTATAATTTAAGATAAAATTATTATTAAAATAATTAAATAACAAAATATTTTAAATTAATAAAAAATTTAAAATAATTTTAAGTTTATAAAATATATGTCAAAAAAATTTGTAACTATAAGTGCAATTTTTACAGTATAAATATTTCAAGTTTAAAAGTGTTTTTTCATATTGCATATAGTGTAAATGTTTAATAAAAGTTACACTTTCAAATTTCTCTTTCTTTAACAAGATGCTTTTTTAAGAAAAATAAAAATGACCAAATTATTGAATAATATTAATTATCAATGAAAACTTATGAATAAGTTTCATCATAAAATGACATGTCAATCAATTGATTTTACAAAACTATTAATTTACTTTTTTTTAACTTCAACATTTTCATGTCCAAATCTTTTGTTTATTTGGAATTAGACAAACTTGATTTAGATTTGAATTGTAATTTTTGGTTAAAATCGGGTTTTAAATTAACCAGTCGGGCCAACGGGTCACAGTTGAACTGGCTGGGTCAACGAGTTTGAGCAGGTTAAGTGCATTTCCGATCTTTAGTGTCCACTCGGACCAGTTTATCGACCGGATTGTCGAGTTTCTGGTTTGACCGGCTGGGTCGGTCCGGATTTTAAAACACTGGTAAATACTATATATATATTTTTAACTTTTTATTTTAAAATATATATATATATATATATATTAATTTAATATAATAAAAAAATATTAAAATAAATATTAGTATAATTTTTTTAGTTGAGTATAAATAATATAATATTTGTTTAATTATTTATATTGTTAAATTAAATTAAAATGTGAATTTGATATAAATAAATTTAGAATATTTTTTTAGTATTAGAAATAGAGTAAAACTTGTTGGAATAAAATAAAGTAAGGGCATCTTCAACCCACAAAAAATTAGTATGGGTGGAGATAATTTAGAGTAAGGGGAGGGGTCCAACCAGACTCCTCCTACTATAATTTTGAGTAGGAATGAAGCGTGGTTCTGTTGCTACGCCATTGTTCCTTTTATTTTTTTTTAATTATATAATTTTATTTTTTTAATTTAAAATATTAATTAAATATATAATTAATATAATTTTTAATGTATTTTTTCAAAAATAATATTTTTATGTATAAATATTTTATTGATATTTAAATGATACTTTATACGTAAAATAATTATATTGATTACTTCATTTTTAAATTTAATTAAAAAATAAATTATATATAAATATGTATGAAATATTCTTTTTAGGGATATAAATAGAGTAAAGCTGGTTGGAGTGAAATAAAGTAAATACTATAAAAATATTGTATTTTTTAGTAAAAATACTATATTTTTAAGTATGTAATTGGAGATGGCCTAAGTACTATAGTTACTGTATTATTAAATAAAATTACTATATTTTTAAGTAATTGATTAGAGATAGACTAAGAAGGAACTCATTGAGGTAAAATATAGTGATTATTAAATTTGATAAAAACAAATCTGAGTATTTAATTTATTCAATAAAATACAACTTTAATTTTACATAATGTATACAGTTTCGGTTAAATAAAGAATGAACCTCAATGAGTCAAAGTTTTTATATGAAAATTTACCTTTTTTGCCACTTCTATGAATAAATAAATCTTCTCAGTTCTCAATTACCATACACCACGCCTTGCTTCACGGCCTCACCACCCTCCTCTCCTTCTACGGACAAACCATATCTTCCCCTCTCCCTCCCTCTCCCTCTCTCTCTCTCTCTCTCCACCACTACCACGAAATTCAAGATAAACCAATTTGTCTTTCACCGCTTTCTGGAACCTGGGTGTTAAAGATTCAAATTTTTTTTTTTTGAATTTTTAACATCCTAATATCCCCGTTTTCATAACAAAAATTGGCCTCTTTTCTGTTTGGGTATTAAACTTTCAATGTTTTAACAACCCAAATATTTCCATTAAAAAATAATTGGCCTTTTTTCAGCGTCTTGTATTAAAGATTCAGTCTTTTTAATTTTTATCATCTGGGTTAACATTTTCGTGCCCTCACGAAAACCCTAATGGCCTCAAATGTATTGACATTGTTTTAGATATTTCTCGAACAATTTGATAAAGTTGTTTTTTATACCTCAATTGAAATTTGGAAACCCTTTGTGTTGTATTAAGCTAAAATGGCAATTCCTTATCCTCATTTTAAGCCAACAGCTTCTCCAGTGCCAATGGAGACTAGTTTATCTCCAATGTCTCCTCCATTATCACCAGTAACCTTAACACAAGATGAGCTTAAAAAAATTGCAGCTTATAAAGCTGTGGAATTTGTTGAGTCAGGAATGGCAATTGGTCTTGGAACTGGCTCTACAGCAAAACATGCTGTTGATAGAATTGGTGAGCTTTTGAAACAAGGAAAGCTCTAGAACATTATTGGTGTTCCTACTTCGAAGAAAACACATGAACAAGCTTTGTCATTGGGAATTCCCTTGGCAGATCTTGATTCACACCCTGTTCTTGATATTGCCATTGATGGTGCTGATGAGGTTGACCCTCATCTTAATTTAGTGAAAGGGAGAGGTGGGTCTTTGTTGAGGGAGAAAATGATGTGTCTGCAAGAAGTTTATTGTCATTGTTGATGAGTCGAAATTGGTGAAGTATATTGGAGGGAGTGGTTTAGCTATGCCTGTTGAGATTGTTCCATTTTGTTGGAAATTTACTGCTCATAGGCTTCAGAAGATGTTTGGTTATGCAGGTTGTATGGCTAAGTTGAGAACTGTTGGTAATAATGGAAGAGAGAATGATGGTGTACCTTTTGTTACTGATAATGGGAATTACATTGTGGATTTGTATTTTAAGGGGGATATGGGGGATTTGAAGGCTGCAAGTCATGCAATTCTGCTGCTAGCCGGTGTTGTTGAGCATGGAATGTTTCTTGATATGGCTACAAAAGTTATTGTAGCTGGGGAGCTTGGAGTCACCATCAAGAATAAGAGCAAATAATATTTATGAAGATGGAAGTAGTTTTGGCAGTTTGCTATATTCAGGAGCTAAATTTATCACTTTTTATATGATTCTTGGTCAGTTTGAGAAATTATACTATACCATTATTGTCACAAACAAGGATTTTTTGTTTCCTTGGCATCAATTTGTTGTATCACGAGGGGTTCCTCATCAAATTTTGGCTTTATTTGACAGAAGCTGAGTGAGAAATGAAAGTTAAAAAGAGTTTTAGACTTTGAGTGTAGCTTAATATCGAACTATGTAGCGGGAAAGCTCCAATTTTGCTGTGGTGATTTAGTCAATACAGAAGCTCCATTTTTTGGAGCTCCAAGTTTGTTATGGTGATTTACTCGATACAAAGTTCAAGTTTTTTCAATAAATGTGCTTGCAGTTATTTTTTCATGAGTTCTCTTCTCTTTCTTAATCATATCAGTTGCTGTCCTTTTCTGCAGCTTGATTTTGTTTAATGGATAATGTGGTATTTAATGATTCATTAGTTTCTTTTGGAAGTATGTTGCAGGTGTGTGGAGAGTGATGTGCTGTTGCATGAAAAAGTTCAATTTATGTTTAAAACTTGGGGACTTTTATTACGAGTCTCGGGGGATTCAATGAGACAATAAATTTCGGTCATTCGATGCAGTAAAAATAAATATGAGTTTTTGATTTATTCAGTAAAAACAGTTTTCATTTACGTAAACTGTATATTTTTAGTTAAATGAAGAAGTAGTCTCATTGAGTCCCCTTTTCTTTAGCATCGTATTAAAATTACATAGACAGAAAATTTCTGAAGAATAAATGCAAAAGAAGTCAACAAAGCTTTGTAGAGTGTGCAGGCTCAGATTTTTCCTTTTATATAAAAATATAAATAAAAAGATTCAGATTTACAGACTTCCACCTCTTCTTCTCATGAATAAACCTCCAAACTTAAATACTCTCCGACTCACAAACTCCCTTCAACTACTTACTACCCTAACATGGAAGATCAACCAAATCAAACCAACTCAGAAGCCAACTCTCCTTCACCCTCATTTTACTCCAACTATCTATCCAACATATTTTCCACTCTATCCCCAAAGTTTCTCTCCAAATTCTCCTCTTTTTACCGCCACTTCCTTCCTTCCTCAGCCACTTCCCGCCGTCGGCGCCGCCGTGATTTCCTCCCTTTGCCGTTTCCGTCAACTACCCTTGATTCTTCTTTGTAAGACTTGTATTGGGTAGTTTTTGTTTTCTTGAAATGCTATGAAAGATCGTAGCTTTTAGTTGTTTTGTTGGGTATGATGGGCTTGGAAAAGTATCAAAGATTGTAACTTAAAACATTTGTTAATTGTTTTGTAATAACTTGTCTCATTGTGTTTTTAGTTATTGAGAAAACGAAAGATTGTAGATATTCATTTGTTTCGTTGTGTTTGAATTACTTGAAAAATCTTGTAAAATTGTTGCTTTTCTCTTGTTTCTTTGTGTTCTATTTCAGAATTTTAAAAGAGGCTTCAAAGTTTTATGATGTGTTAGAGGATATAATGGGAAGTGTGTTGATGAACTTGCATATCATACAAAAGAATTTGCTTTTTTGGGAGTCTAGAGCTCAGGTTAGTTAGTTATTTATAGTAGTTGACTTGGAGTTTCTGTTGGTTAAGTTGTGAACCCTGTGATTGGTTCTTGGTGTTTGATTTGCAGGGTACAAATGCTAGGAAGCTGTGTTTCATGTTTTTTGAGAGAGGGCCACGGGCTTTTGTTGATGGTACTTCGGAGTTCTTTCGGGAATGTGTTGCTGAACGTTCTATTTCAGTTCAGCAGCTTTGCCAATCTGCTTCTTCTTATATTAATGAAAGAATTGTTGTCTTGAGTACCTTAAGATTTGCACTCGCTTCTTTCTTAGCCGAGGTTTGTGTAACTTTTTGGTTTAATAGGTGTGTTTGTTTGTGGTAAATGGTGTATGCGTGTCTTAAATTATTTGGTTGGGTCCAATTTGAGTTTCTAAATGCCAAAAATACTACTCTATTTGCTAATATTGTATATTCTTGCCTTCTGATGTGCATATGCTCATTGCGCCATTTAGAACATGATTTAGGTGTCTTTTTTATTAATCAACGGAGCTGAAACTATTGTAGCTTTACATGGAAGTGGATAAACATGGTGAGGAGCTGGTGAAAGATCCAGAAAAGACAATGCCTGCATTATTAGTTGCAATTGATGGTTTGTTTTCGAAATTGGAGGCTTCAATTGGCCATCTACATGCAATGCGGCAGGTACATAATTTTAAGTGGATATCTCAATGCAATGTTTTTATTGCAAGCTTTCATTCTGTTTTTTCACACACTTTACAATGATTATGCAGTCCGATTCTTCTGTTGATGGAAGCTATTCTTTGCCTCTATTGTTTGAAAAGCTTCCAGAATTAAGTCAAGAGGGATCCCAATGGACAGATTGTGTTATCAATGATTCCACTAACTTGGTTTATAAGAACCTAGAAAAATTGGACTCATTCTTGTCTCTTGTGGTAAGAGATTAGAATCTTTCTTTGCTTTTTTTTTTATGAACTAAGACCAGATGTTCAAACAGTAGACTGGTTTTCTCTCTCAATATTCTTCCTTATGAAATGTTTTCATCAGGTTGTGAAACACCAAAAGCCGAGAAGAGTTACTCAATATTGGATCCACTACACGTGCGGTGCAGTTGGCCTGTCAGTTTGTTCAATGTGGCTTCTACGGCACAGTAGTTTGATGGGAAGTTCTGATATTGATAACTGGATTCATGAAGTGAAAGAATCAACGGTTAACTTCTTTAATGAACATGTGGAGCAACCGGTAATTTATTTTCTCTTTTGTGAAGAGTCTACTATAAAGGGAAAAGTATTGATGTTTCAGGGGAAAAGAGATTGAAATGCCTCTTATCCATCAGTGATTGAAAAAGCTAAATGATTCAATCATGTGTAACGTTATCTTTTGATCAGCTTTTATCCATCAGAGATGAACTTTTTGACACATTTAAAAAAAGGGATAAAGGTGTGATGGAGATGGAAGAAGTACAATTGACAGCCAATTCTTTGCACAGGTTAAACCATGCATTCCCCTTTTTCAACTGTATCTATAGTCGTATGATAACAAAAAGTCGCTATTTATGTGGATTGTGCGTTTCTGAATACTCCAATCCTGGTGCAATATATTGTGGTTTCATGGAGCTTCATAATCACATAGTTATTTTCTTGTCTTACAGAATGTTGTTGGCTTTTAGTGAGCAAACAAAAGGTCAAAAGTTCCCAGAGAATTCATCAGACCAAGAAATGCTTGAAATAGTTATGAATAGGTTTGCCCCTTTCTGTACTATCATTTTTCATGCCTATTTTTGCAAACAATAAATCTCTCAGGTTGTGGTATTCATTTAGTAAAAGCTGCTGATGATAACCCTTTAACGTTTAACTTTTGGTTCAATGAAAAAGGTTTCGAGCTTAGAGAAACATTTTTTGTTTTGTGCAGTCCAACTTGTAGAAATTGTCACAAAAATTACCGAAACTTTCGTTTCATTTTCTGTTGACTGTTGTAGGTACGAGAAAGAACTTATGCATCCTATTTCTAATCTTCTGAGTGGAGAACTTGCTCGCGCTTTGCTTATTCAGGTATTAAAGGACATTATTGAATATAAGCGCTGCATCGCACTCATGTTGTAACATTTATTTTTTTTTTTACCTTTCCAGGTTCAGAAGTTAAAACTGGATATTGAGACGTGAGTTCAATGACCGTAGACTCTGAATGTATAATTGTCTCTGTGGCATCTAGTTTGTCTAACTGCCTATTTGTGCAGAGCAATGCTTGAGCTAGATCAAATCCTTAAGGCGAATGAAATCAACTTAGCAGTTCTTGCTGCTTTACCAGCGTTTTTTCTCTCTCTTTTTCTGCTAATGTTAGTACGAGCTTGGTTTAAACAGGTAAAAGAACAGTAATTTCTTTAGTTTTTATTGTTGTAAGGATTGTTACAATCTTATGATATATCATGCTTCTCTATCTCTTGTGCAACTTTACAACCTTAATCATGTGAGGAGATTAATTTTTGTTTTATATCATCTCTTTCTGTTGGTTGTTTTTGCTTTTGATGCTCTCTCATCAGGATACCAAAGCAGAAGGAAGAGGGAGAGTTGCTCGTCATCAGAGGAGGCTACTCTTAGTGGAGGTTGAGAAAAGAATAGTGCAGCACCAAATCTACGTCGACGAAGGGCTGGTAATTCACGTATTCTTGATGTTGTTACAACTAGTTCTTACATATTTCTCCGAATGATATTGTTTTTGCCTTGAGTCTGCAACCCCAATAATTGTAGACGAACATAGTCATGAGCTAAGCACGTGCGCTTCAATTCCTGCAAAATAGGATGATGATGAGGTCTGTTGGTCCTTGAGAGACTATCTTACGCTCAAGTTAGTAGGAGTTCTGGTATAATTTTTAGCAGAGTTTTGAGCGTTGGAGAGCTCTAGGATGACGAACCGACCTCAACCTCATACTATTTTGCAGGAATTGAAGGGAACATGCTCGACTTGTAACCAAGTTCGTCTACAATTATTGTGGTTGCAGATTCAAGGCAACAACAGATATATATAAATATATATATACATATAAAGAAGTTTCAATACAATTTCCTAATTTTGAACTCACAATTTATAACGTTACATCTTCCGTAGGAAAAGGAGTCGCAATTCATGTTCGGATTGGTGCTGTACAGTCTGGACAGGCTATTTCACGCCGTTGAGGGGCATGCAAAAGCAACTGGTGAATGGCAATGGTTAGTATAATTTCTGGATTCCAATTCCGTTAAACTCTGTTGTGTTGTGGTCTGGATTTGAGATGAAGCCGTAAAACAGGTTGAAACAAGATATAGTTGATCTGGGAAAGCCACGCCTGCAAACTTCATACAAGCTCACTGTGACATCGCGAATGGAGAGGCTTTATGAATGCCTGCTTCCATCATTAAAGCGTCTATGAAGATTTGTGTTTCGTTAAAACGCACTTCATTCCCCGAGGAATATAGAGATCAACTTTCCACAATAATGGAATGTGAAGTTCAATTTTGTGATCCGCATCGGATTGGCTTAGCTTAAGCAGATTTTGGTCAGATTATTCTTTCGTTCTGCATCATCTCAAGCAAGATTTTTGTGGTTCCTAACAGCTTTTGGTGGCCTTTTTTTACAAACTATACATTCATACTCATATTAATTTGAAAAAAAAAAAAATTCAAGTTGAAAATATATTTTTTTTTATTTTTAAGGAATTGAAAATGTAAAAAAATAATTAATTTAAAAAAATTCAAGTTGAAAATATACTTTTATTTTTTATTTTTAAGGAATTGAAAATGTAGATAAAATAATTACAAAATATTAAAAGAAATATGTTTGAACATTCCTTACCTGATACTGCGTCATAACGAAGGAGAAAAAGTGGAAAAATCAAACAAGATAAATAAAAATATATTTTTTTATTTGTAAAAATATATATGTTTTAATTTTTTTTTAGATCAATAATTTATATTTTTTATTATATTTTATACAAAATAAATTTGTAAGTTGAAACTTAATATATACTTCATGTAAATTTTATATAAACTTTATATGTATATTTAAATATTTCTTATGCATAAGTTTATATCTATTTTTTATAATTTTAAATTTAGCGTATATATACTAAATTGTTATGTTTTTTATTATATAAATTTTTTATTATTTTAAACAAAATGTCAACTTTATTTAAATTGTATATCAATTTTTTATATGTCAAAATTGAGGTATATTTGTAATTTGATAAATATAAGTGAAAAAATTTAAACAATAATTAGTTTACAAATAAATAATGAGGTATATATATGAAATTGGCGCTTTAATTAATAAACTTGTGGCTAAATGTGATTTTTCTTTGAGTAATCTTGTATAAACCTCATAATTCTATTGTTTTAATATCAAAAAAAATTAATTTTAAGAATTATTTGCTTAATTTTGATTAAATAATTGTTGGATGGTTTGAAATATCTTAAAAATAAATATAAAATAAATTGTATTGATCTTTTATTATGCAATAAAAGAATTGTGTTGACGTGAGTTTATAATTAGTTTAGCTTGTGCCAACTAAAATTCAAATTGCTTAATGGTAAAAATATGTAAATATCCAATAATTTGACAAAAAAAAAAGCTAATTAAATGGGAAAATCAAGAATAAACAAAAATAAATTTGATTTTGATTTAATCAAATTCCTAATAGAAATCTAACCATTAGAAAGAGTAAAACAATGCACTATTTTAGCATCTTAAACTCTATATGAATTAAACTAACCAAGTATTAATTATCCAATTTTAAAGTAAGATTGGAATAAAAAAAGGAAAAAAATTTAGAAAAATAAATTGAATAAAGGAAAATGAATGATTATTGCAAAAAAGGAATATTCTTTGAGGAATTAGGGTTATAGCAGGTGTAGCTATAAAAGAGTATGCATGATAACCATGTACTCTCATCATTCTGCTCCGACACTTCACTCACCTGTTTGTCAATACTAAGCAGAGTACTTAATCCTCAAAATGGAGCAAACTTTCATCATGATCAAGCCTGATGGGGTCCAAAGAGGCCTGGTATCCATATTATCTCTGTCAACTTCATTTTAATCTTTTTGTAGATGTACCTAATCAAGCTGTAAACTTTTGGTTGTTTTGTTTATTATTTTTCATCTGGGTTCATTTGTTATGTATGCTTTTGTTGATTGTTTGCTTAATTTGGTAGATTAGTACAATTTTTGGATGCTTAGCTGAATTGGGATTTTCTTGAATGAAATTGAAAGTTGTAAATTCTCAAACTTTTCGTTCAGTCTGAAATGAAAATTGACTGTTGTTTTAATGGGATTTCTGTAATTAACCAATTGTTTAGGTTGGAGAGATCATTGGCAGATTTGAGAAGAAGGGTTTCACTTTGAAAGGTAATGACTTTAAGAATATTCAGTATTGCATGTATTGAAGTTATAAGATTTTGAGTATTCCATGTATGGAATTGCTAAAGTTTGGTCTGATTCAAATTGAGTTCAGGTTTGAAGCTGATTACCGTGGACCGCCATTTTGCCGAGCAGCATTACGCTGATCTCTCTGCAAAGCCATTCTTCAATGGACTTGTTGAGTACATTATCTCCGGCCCCGTAGTTGCTATGGTTTGGGAGGGAAAGAACGTTGTTGGTACCGGCCGCAAGATTATTGGAGCTACTAACCCTGCTGACTCTGCTCCTGGAACCATCCGTGGGGACTTTGCTATTGACATTGGGAGGTGAGTGGTTTATATGTTTCAATCTTCAATATTATGCATACGCACACATCGGAGCTTTCTAACTTATATAGATAATCGGAAAATAAAACTCGTTCACTTGTTCGGGTGTTATATTTAGGAGTATAGCTTTAGCATTGCATGGTATTGATTGTTGGTAATTTTGATTAAGTTTAGCTTGCTAATTAGTTGTCAAAATATGTTGATAGGATACTGGGTTTACATTCCCTTTAT